>WSXT02225435.1:0-16613 GCA_011762715.2 Neuroterus valhalla | reverse complement strand
CTTCATTTCTTCTACTTTTTCATTTTTTCCTTGATAAGGGTGTTGGGTGAACACCGAAACGTTGAAAGATATTTTTAATCATTTTGTTTTATTTTTTAGGGAAAAAAAAAACAAAAGATACCAGATAGAGAAAGAAGGGGATTTGGAGGTCGCTTTCATTGTTATCTTCCCTCTTTTTTATTCAGGCTTTTTATTGATGGGTGTATTCAGGGGTACTTGTCCAAAATGGGATGGTTCGATTCTTGGTTTTTTATTTGAATTTCTAGGAGTTGCAGATTTTGAAAAGAATCAACAAAGAATTAACAGAATTAAACCTTAAATTTCCTGGTTTTTCCTCATTTTTTCGTCCTCTAAATATCCTATCAGGTCGATTAAGGGCTCATTTTATTCGTATTTTAATTGTCTATACCTCATCAATTTATTGATGTCATTGAGATTGCTCGATTACTTTTCATGTTATAAATAAAACAACTAAAAAAGTGCAAGTTTTTGGCTTTAAACGTTGATAAAACCATCGGACATTTCACTTGCGAGTCAAGAACATGAATTGAATAAAGTATAAGGTAGCTTTCTTCTGATGGCACATTCGGTTTTCTGCAAAAGTTTTTGGCACAACAATTTCCCTATTGCTTGGACTAACTTTGAATATTCATAAAAGACAAACAAGCTTTCACTATGTACCGTAGATTCCTGGGTGACGACACACGAATCAAAAATGACTCCCAAAATAGGCAATTCCTCCTTAGGCGGTACGAGAAATCCAAAGGCATCCATTGGCAGAACTTGGCCAGGGAATTCGAGATTGACCACAGCTACAGTGACTAATGGAATCGCCTCCAACTCATTCGCCAATTCTGGATGCTGATTCTCAACCAGTTTAGCAAGATTCTTCGCTGGTATACTTGAAACGACCCTCTCATAAGTCTTTGATTCATCACCTGCTCGTAATTCCGCTCCTTCTGGTTTGAAGAAAATTTCCTTGCAATCAATTCCCAGACGGATATGTAGATTCTTACGGTACAGCTTGCTCGCTAAAGCTTGTGGCAATTGTTCTAATCCTCCATCTAGGGCCCAGATAGCCCAGTTGGACTTCACAGCTCGTTCTGCAGAACTCAACAAGGTTTTGTCAGTTTTTTCCGGAACAATTTCCCAAGGTTCAGGCTTTTTGGGTCCCACTTTTTGAAATAACTTATCGTGAACCATCCCTTTGAATATAGATCCATGCACTTGTTCGGCTTGAAACAGAGATGGCATCAAAAACTTCACGCTGATCTGCTTCGCATCTCCAGCGCAAATTCCACATATCATAGGACTTATGATATAATCAGCTATGTGACTACCCACTCGCCTTTCTATAAAACTGTAAAGACTTTCGTCCTTGTTTATAATTGAGGGTTGACGAATTTCCCTCCATATTGTTGATATCAGAGGTTCGTTGAAGGGTGGACATGTTTTGAAGAGGGGCTTCAGTGAAATTGGAAGAGGTACTAATTTGTTATTAGCGTAGATGTATTTGTTGGCTGCCGCTGGATCAGTAACCGAAATAGGTCGAAGTTTCGTGCTCAGTTTCAAATCGTCGATCAAGTCTAGAGTATTTGATCCTGCTTCTCCTTTGGGTCTTATCGTTCTGGGTCCCTGCTCGAAAACTGCACCAGATGGGGATTTTTTTGTAGAGACCCATCCCCCCAGACGACTGGAAGCTTCTAATAAAATCACTGGACCTAGTCTCGGATTTTCGAGAGCGTAGTAGGCGGCACTTAATCCTGAAAGGCCCCCGCCTAATACTGCCGTCATTTTGTCGACGGATCTGGAATATTAAAAAATACATTTATTTATAAGGCAGATGGAGAATATAAATAACAATTTCTTGAAATGCTTGAAAAAATGAGAATTGGTGACTTATATTTTCGTTTCGGATCCATCTCATTGGGTTAAAAATTCGACTATTTAGTTGAAGACTTACCTATTCTATTGAAAATTATCTTTTTTTCCAAACTAAATTTTCGGACTAGAAATTCAAATATTAAATTTTCCATTGAAACTCCATACTTTCTGCAATTTTAATCGAAGATTCTCATCCGAGAAATCTTGATCAGTTCCCAGTGGAGCTGAGAGGTGGTCCTTTTTTCACAGAAAATTGGACTTGATTTAATCTCTTTTTCGGTTAATAATTTGAGGAGTTGATTGGGAATTGAATATCTTGTCAAACATTCATCATATTGGTTTGGATTGGAATAAAATTTTGAAAATTCGTTCACTTTTGAGTGAAAATTGATTTTATCAACTGCTAATTTAACCATTCCATTGTTGGGTGTAGATTAATTGCTTCCAGTTAAAAATTTAACAATTTGTTCCCAAACCTTTTTGTAAATTCGTCTTTTTGGTGGAAAGAAAATCATCTTGATCAAAAATCCAAGCGGTTTGGCAGATCAGTTTGTTGAAAATACTTTTTTTTCAGTTAAATTATGAATTATTATTAAAGTTAATAAATTCATCTTTTGGTGGAAAATTAATCTTCTTCAATAAAAATCCATCTAGTTCGCTGGAAATTCAACTATTTTGTTGATGTTATTTTTTTTGATCGAGAATGCAACATTTTCGTTGAATATTCGTCCTTTTGGATACAAATATATATTTCTTGGTGGAAAATGAACTTCTTCGTTAAAAATTCAAATGCTTCTAAAAAATTATTCTTTTGGGTTCAAAATTTGAATGTTTTTTGTTGAATATTCATCTTTTTTTTTAAATATGATTATTTGGTTATAAACTCTACTATTAGGTGAACAATTTAATTGTTTTCTTGATAATTCGTCTTTTTATACAACATTATTCATCTTCTTCGGAAATTAACTATTTTTGTTGAAGATTCAACTTTCTGGTTGAAATTTTTGAATTAAAATTTAATTTCCTATAAAAAAAACGTAACTGTTCATCTATTATGTTCAAAATTCATTTCTCGGTAAAAAATTAATCTTCTTGTTTGAAAATTAATTTATTCCGTTGAAGTTTTATTATTCTATTGAAAATTCAACTGCCTTCCGAAAATTATTGTATGTTTTGATTTGAATATTCAAATGTTTCGAGATGAATATTGATCTTTTTTGTTTAAAAACTTGATTATTTGGTTGAAAATGTGTCTTTTTATGTCGAGAAATCTACTTTTTGGGTAAAAAATTGAACTATTTTATTGAGAATGTATCTTCTCTCCGAAAATTAAATTATTCTGTTGAAAATTCAACTTCTTTTTTAAAGTCATCTTTTCCAAAAAAAATTCATTCTTTTGGATTAGAATTTCATAATTATCGGTTGAAAATGAACTTTTTTGTTAAAGATTACACTTGTTGGTCTGAAAATTCAACTGCCTTTCAAGGGATCTGTCTTTCTGGATTGATTTCCTATTTTGTTAGTCTAATTTATTCTTTTGTAAATCCGACTATTTTGTTGGAATCATCTTTACTCTTGGTCAGAAAAATGTCGTTTCGGATTATAAATTTTATCTCTTTTGATTGATTTTTGGTTAAATATGAATCTTCTTAGTTTGGAAATTTGACTATTTGGTTAAAAACCAAACTATTGGGTTACGAATTAAACTCATTCTCCTAAGCGGTTGATAATTAAATACCTTTCTGCATTGAAACTGTAATGTTCCCTCAAACAAGGATTAGATTTCGAATTGTTTTGATTGTCACATTGTAAATTATGGAAAAAGAAGATGAAAAATTTAACATAGCAGATACAAATTCTGTTACAAAAAAAAAATCCAAACACCGGTGCGATAAATCTGTAATGTGCTCCGAAATATTCCTAACCTTCATTTGCCTCAAACTTTTGGAGAATCAGACACTGTAGTTTATTTGTGATGATTCTGTTCTCATTTATTTTGAATTCCTACTATTTTTTTTCTAATTTCAATATAAAAAGATAACTTTTTATGAAAAATTCTGGGAGGTCAAAGACTTACCTCTACTTATTTACCTTTCAAGTTTCAAATCATTCGATAATGGATTTGAATAATTCACTTCACACACTGTTCTCTAAACACACATGTTCCAGTTGTTTAAATCTGACGTATCGACGTTAAAGGTCCATTCATAACCATAAGAGTAACATAACCTCAGATTGCTCAAAGGCGTCGAACACGTATATATTTTATTCTTGAAATAATCATTTGAGTGAATCACAAATAATTCGGATTATTCTCCAAACTCGTACCCGAGTCTCACATCCAGTTTTGATAACAGTTTCCAAGAAATGAAACAGTCACCGAAACGATGAAGTCATTTTTTTTTCATTTCTCCCGATCAGCTGATTTCTGTCAAAATATTCGGAGAGGATGGTGAAAAGTCTCTACCGTCTCTACATTCAAAATATCTAGCTGTCAATTTATAACTATATGCAAAAAAAGTATTGATGTGAAAACCGATGTGAATATAAAAGAAAATATTTCAGCAAATGCTCTGAAAATTCTAGAAACAACCTTGCGTGATTTGTCTGTGATTAAGTAACCTCAAAAGTATTTAAAAGGCACAAATGTGAATTCGATAGGCTAGAACTAGAGCCTAAAGAAAATCAATACTGTGATAATTTTGTTGTGCAACGTCATTTCTAGGTCTTCGCAAACTAATAGTAAACGAAAATTGTCTTGGTTCAGTATCATCGAGAGTGGATATAAAAAAACATTTAAATATGAAGAATGGTAGCAAACTTCTGAGATCACTCTTAAAAGTGTCGGAGAAGGCCGCGAATATTGCACGAGCCTGCAGGCAAAATGAAGTTCTTTTTGAATTGCTTATTCAAGAAAAAAAAAGTCTTGAAAAAAATCCAAGGTTCTTCCAGGATTTCAAGACACTTGCTGATGTTCTCATCCAGGAAACTATTAGGCACGACATCGGCGTTGAAGTAAGTTTGTTAATTTTGTTTATGACTGAGATTTTTAAGTAACCAAGAGGATTAATTTTCTAACAAGAGACGAATTTTCAACAAGATACATAAATTTTCAACCAAATGGTCGAATCTTTAAGCTGTAACCAGAAATTTCTAAACTCAAAATGGAATAGTTAGAACAAACAAAAAATGACTAAATATTTTTAAAATTCGCCTGAGTCGTTGAATTTTTAAGTAACTATTTCATTTTTATATAAAAACATATGAATTTTTATTTCAAAAATACTTATTTTTCATGGCAAGCTTAAATCATCGACCAAGAAAAAGACTGACAGAACAGTTAAATTTTGAAGAAAATAGTTTTTTTCCTACCCAATACCAATACCCAAAGTTGCATTTTCAAACTGATGGTTAAATTTTTAGACGAAGAGAACTCATTTTTCTAGAAAACAGTTAAATCTTAAATAAAAATGTTCACTTTCGAGCAAGATGAATTTCCAATCTGGAAGTACGAATTTTTAATAAAGTACATGGATTTTTCCAGAAAAACTAAGGACTTTATTTTCTGCTAAAAAACGTATTTTTAACCAAATACACGAGTTTTCGACCAAATGGTTGAAGCTTTGACTTATGGAGGATGAGGTTCTTACCAAAAATAGAATAGTCGAATTTTCAGGAAGAAAAATTAATTCTTACCCACGTAGTTGAACTTTTAAGCAAGAAAGATGAATTTTGGAATAAAGACACATTTTCAACACAAAACTTGAATTTTCGTTTAAAAAAAGTCTGTAACTGAAAAGTTTATTTCGCAACAGAAACATTAAACTTTTAACAAAACAGATAAATATTTTTTTTAATGGATCATTTGTTGACTTAATAATTGGATTTCCAAACTATGAGCATGCATTTTAAATCAAATACTCGAATTTGAAGAAAAAACCAATATTTAACTTAAAACATTTGGATTTTCAACCTAATAGTTTAATCTTCAAGCGAAAAAGACGCATTGTTTAAAAGACAGTTAGATTTTCAACAGAATAATTGAGTATTCAAAGATATATGTGAATTTTCAACCAAGAAGATGAATTTTCGGCTGAACAACGGATTTTTTTCATAAGATACATACATTTTGGAGCAAATGATTGAAGCTTTAAGGGAAGAAAAATAAGAATCTGACCGACGATAGAATATTTACGTTTTTAGATGGAAAAATTAACTTTCACTCAACTACTCAAATTTTAAATGGATAAGGATGTATATTTTCAATTGAAATGGAAGAAATATTTACCGGATAGTTCAGATTTTCCACCAGAAAATATAAATATTTTTTTTTGAATAGTTAAATTTTCGAAAGAAAAAAATCCTTCATCAGAATACTTGAATTTGCAGCAGAAAAATTGAACATCAGTTGAGTTTTTAGCCTATAAAGATGCATTCTCAACTAAATAGTTGTTTTCGGACCTAGTAATTGAATTTCCAACGAACAAGTTTATTTTCAACCACGTAAGATAGAAATCCAACAAAAAAATGAAATTTTTCACATAAAATAAGTTTTCAACATATTAGTTGAATTACCAACAGAATAGTTGAATATTAAACCATATAAATAAATATTTGAAGCGAAAAAAGTTAATTCTCACAGTAGTTAAATTTTCGACCTGCGAAAATGCATTTCCAACCAAACAACCAAGCCGATTCGTTTCCTACCAAAAGAACAATTTTGGACAAAAAACGTGAATATCCGACTACATAGTCATTTTTGCGAACAAACGAGAATTATTTTTAACCAAAAACATTTGAATTTATGATCCTGGATGTCGAATTTTCTAGGAGAAATTGAAATTTTCAATAAGAGAGTTCATTTTCAACCAAGAAGATTAATTGTTCGCCAAAAGACGAATTTTCAGCAAAATGCATGAATTCCCGACCACCTGGTTAAATGTTCAGTTTATGAAAAAGAACATTCTAACCAAAAATAGAATAGTTGGATTTTAGATCAAAAATAAACTTTCTATTTTTTTGAAGTTTGCCTAATAGTTGAATTTTCAACCAAGAAAGATTTATTTTAATTATTCAAGCAGATTCATTTCCGACCCAAGAGACAAATTTTCAGAAGACAGTTGGATTTTCAACGAAATAGTACATTTTTATGCAAGAAAGATACAATTTTTGAACCCGCATACAAAGTTTTGACCAAGAAAGATTACTTTAACAAAGCAGTTAAATTTTCAAGAAGTTAATTTAATATTCGGAAAAATAGATGAATATTTCTTACAAAATAGTTTGATTCTCTACTTCATAGTTAACTTTTTGAGCCAAAAAGACAAATTTTTCAGAAAACAGGTGAAGTTTAAGGAAGAGTGGTAATTTTGAACAAAAATAAACAGCTTTCCAGCAGAACTACAAAGGATTTGTCCACAAATAAAAAGATATATATAAAATTTAATATTATTATTACATGACAGCGTAGACAAAAACAAATAACATCTCGAATGATGTCATTTTTTGTTGAAAACTGATCCCTTCTAGTTGAACATTTATTTATTTAGTTGAAAATTTTCCGTTTTTGGTTAATATCTAATCTTTTTGGTGAAAATTTCATCTTTTTGGTTAGGTAGGAAAATAATTAGTTGATAATTAATCTGTTTTGGTTTTGGATTTTACTTTTTTTTACTTAGTCTTTTATGGTTGAATAAAAATTTTTTTGATTGAAATAGTAACTATCGCACGTTCCGTCAATGATTCATCTTTTTGGTCAATGATTCATAATTTATTCTAGAAATTCAATCAATCGCTTCAAAATTTTCTTTTCTTGTTGAAAATTTATTTTTTCAAGTGAAATATGTAACTTATTTGTAGAAAATTCGTCGTTATGATTCGAGATTAAAAAAAATATAGAAAATTAAACTGTTTGATTGGAATTGACTTCTTTGTTAAAATCTCATATTCTTGATAGAAAACAACCTCTTTTGTTCAAAAATTATATTCAAGGGTTGAAGATTTAACTGCTGCTCCAATAATTCATCTTTGTAGCTTCCGAATTCAACAGTTTCGTTGGAAATTGATTTATTCTTTCAAAAATAACCTTTATGCTGAAATTTTGAAAAAAAAGCAGTATAAAATATCCAAAAATTATGATTTCATCTGATTTTACATTATTTTTGAGTTCAATAACAATTTACGATATATAAATGGATTTGTTCACTGTTGTACAGTTTTCAGAGAATAAATATTGTTGATAATACTTATTTTAAGTAACTTTTCTTCTATAAAAAAATTGATATGTATATTTTGCTCTCTTACTTTTGGTTGAAGATCCAAGTATCAAACTAAACATTTGCATTTCCTCTGAATTCGAAGGTAAAATAAAATATTGTTGAATCAGAATAATTTGACCAGTTTAATCTAGACTTTCAAACAGAAACTTAGTTTCCAGAACTCGCAAAGATGATAAAAGGTGAAGAAAACAATACATTCAGCAACACACTAGGAGAAACTATTACTGTGGAAGTTTGTTCTACCATGGCAGAAACAACGGAATTATTGGCAAAAGTTTTAGATAACGATGAAACAACTGCTCAACTATTATCGAGGGAAGTCCATCGTGATGTTGTTTTAACAGACGTACCTGTTAATGTTGTTGATGTGCCAACTGATTTTGAAGTTGATATCAAAGATCTCAGAATATGGGTTGATCCGATTGGTAAGCTCGTTTATATTGATTTTGTTGAGAAAAATTCTCACTTTTTAATCAATTTTTTATTTTGCCATTAAACACCTACCTTCCGTTTCATCGAATCCATATCAAATGAGGCAGGTTCTACATTGTCTTCAATTCAAGTTACTGGATTACTACCCAAAAATTAGAATTTCCAACTTCAAAGTTCATTTCCAACCAACTAGTTGAATTTCATACCAAAGTAATGGAACTTTCACCTGAAACAAGGAATTTTTATTTAAATATATAGTTAAATTCTAATGCAAAACAATCGAATTTTCTAAAAAATTAATAGAGCTTCCTACTCAACGAGACGAAATTTCAAGCTAGAAAGGCCAATTTTCTACCAAACATCTGAACAAAAACCCAAAAGTATGAACCCTCTTAAAAAATAGTTAATTTTTTACCAAAGACAATAGATCTTCAACCGACGAATTAAATTCAACAGAGTACTCCAATTTTTAACCAAGAAATTGAATCTCCAATCAAGAAGATTTATTTTCTGGCAAAAGAGACGAATATATAAATATATAAAGAATATATAAATTTATAATTGAATGGTTTGATTTTGAACCAAAAAAAAAAAGATGAATTCGCAATGAAGAATTTGATATTTAAATTTTTGACTAGAAACGATCAATTCTGAAGCAAAAATGGCATAGTTCAATTATCACTCGAAAATAATTATTTTCAATAGAAAAAAAGGACAAATTTTCCACAAAATTTTTTGAGAAATATATATATTTCTCAAAAAGATGAAATAACTTATTTTCCATTGAGAATTGATAATTGGGAGTTGAAAATCTATCCATTGAGTTGAAAATTGTTTTTCGTTTTTGTTTTCAAGAATTTATCTTCTTTTATTGAAAATCGAACAATTTAGATGGAAATTTATACATTTTTTAAAAAACTCGTCTTCTTAGATAAAAAGGGTCTAGCCGGATAACATGGTCAAAACTGCCCCTGCGGCATACGGAAAACTAATAACACTATATTGTTCCTTGTCAAAAACAAGTAAAAAAAAATAAAAAATTTCCAGAACCTGTAAGTCGTGTTTCGTCCCCGTATAATGTGATTTTCAGTTTTTTGCCTATATCTCGGTCAATCTTAGAGTTAGGAAATTTTTTTTTTTTAATTGTAGAGTTTTTCAAGCCCTACAAAATGAGAAACTTTCGAAAAATTTTAGCACGAAATTCAAATTTTTACAGCGCTTTTAAAATTTCAAAATTTTTTTTTTTTTAAAAACGCCAATCGACTTAACGCTAGAAAAAATGAATATTGTTTTTTGGCACTACAAAAATATGTGTGAATTTTCTCAGATTTTGAAAAATGGCGGAACGCACCAAAAAAAAATAACAACCGCATTTTCAATATTTTTGACCATAATCAAGATCCCAGGATCTCGCTAGCTATATTTTGCTACGTAAAACACCTTTTTTTATATTGTGCAATTTTGAGAAGAACAACATAGTTTGCACCACCATTGAACATTTTTTCTTGCAGTGAAAAGCGTCAAAAGTCGATAAGAACTGGAATTTTTCGGAATTGTGACCGTCTTCGAATCTTTACATACTTTAAATCATCTTTTCATTATTCTATTATCTACTTTTATTTTATGTGGCTCGTATTTTTTATTTTTATGGGGAAAATGGAGTTCCGACTACGTTTAAGTGTGACTACATCACAAGTTTTCAAAATCTGCCATTGCATTTTTTAAATTGAGTTTATCAATAATTGAAATAATTATTCTCGCGAAAACCAATTTGCACCTTGAATTTTAGTAGATTGATCATTATACAAATATTTCATACCATGGCAACAGTCGTTTTGAGGGCTTAAGACGATCTCAGGGTACCGTGGACTACCTGGAGGCTCATCTGACCTTTTCTATTCTGTGATGCCCGGCTCGAGCTCGTCGCGTCTCGGAATGGGACCGTGCTCAACTTGCGGCTCCCCCCTATATGGGCAATGAGAACGACTCATGTCTGGTTTCCTTTTCAGCGGGCATGATTTCTTTAAAATCACAATATGTGCTGTGATCCAATTCACATGGGGAGCGTATAAAAGCAGAAAGATGGGAATTTTACCAGAATTATATAATTCCACTCGTGTAATTGACGGGCGGACATTACTCATCAGCAGTGCCCAAAAAGAATGTTTCGAATTGAATAGTTTCTGATAAAATGTTTGAAAATTCCGTACTACAATTTTTTCCAGTTCAATAATTTTAATCTGGGAGGTTTCGAATTGAATGTGCTATAAACGAGAGAGTTGAAAAATGAATGATTCGGAAGTATATAAATCTCTGATTTCAACATTGAACATTTTTAAAGAGTTTAATTTCAAAATGGTAGGTATTGAAATTATGTAATTTCTGATTTGAAGCGTTCAAACTAAAAAAAAATTGCAGATCACAATTCTGGAAAATAAGACTTTCCCAGATGGAGTAGGTTCGAATTATTTTGAATTTATGAAGTGTTTGAAAAGAGACATTTTTCAGCTCAAAGCGTTCAAAATTTGAGAATATGACCTCAAATTAAAATTTAAGAAATTAAACTAAAAAATTGTACAAATCAGAACATTTTAAATTAATCATGGAATTATGGAGTATTGAATAATTTTAAATCATTTCCTTTCAATATTCAAAAATTGCAGATCAAAATTTCATAAAGAAGCAACAATTTTAAATTGGGAGAATGGATTCTCGAATAAAAATTGTTCACAATTGAATAATTTTATATTGGAAATCTTGAATGGAGAGATTTTTAAATCTATCAGAACTTTCAGCTCTAAGTTTGAAAATAGACATTAATTACGCATTCAAAGTCTTGAAATTTGAAATGGAATAAGTTTTCATCAGTATATGTCAATTATAAACATTTCTAAATTTACCTCTGATCATATAACATTTCGAAAAAAAAACTTTATTCAAGAACGTTCAAGATTGTATAACCTCATACAAGGGAAGAGAATAAATAACATTACAATTTAAAATTTGCTTTGAATGTGAAATTACATAATTTAAATTCCTGTCATTTTGAAATCATCCTCTCTTTAAAAATGTTTAATTTTGAAATCAGATATTGATATACTGCGAAATCATTCACTTTTAAACTCTTTCGTTAAGAAAATATTCAATTTAAAACCCTCCCCAATTAAAAGTATTCAACTGAAAAAAATTGTAAATTTAAATTTTCGAATATTTAACCTGAAACTATTCAATTCGAAACATTGCAAAATCATAAGAATAGTGTAATTGTTTTATGCAAAAAGCCAACTTCAGATTTTCAGGAGGCATTTGATTGTTTATTTTACAAGAGCGTAAAATTTAACTACCTTGAAAGCGAGGTTACGAGAATTTTCCTGTCTGTATGTGATTTTAAAGTATCAGAATAATTTTCAAATATTTTATTAAAACTGCCACAGTAATCACTGGTATTTTTATGTCCACTGATTAATGTAGTAATTTCCAACCACTTTTTTTACAGTGTGTCTTTGGTTTGAGACTGATATATTTTTCGCTGAGAAATAATATTTTTTTATTAGAAATTTTTCTCTCCCCTTGCAATTTTCTCAAATTCATATTTTCAGGTTAAAAGTTAACTGTTTTGTTAAAAATTAATTTTTTTGGTTAATCTTTATCTCATGGTTGAAAATGCAACTCTTATGTGAAAAGCAACTACTTGGTTGAGAACGATTTTTTTTCGGTGCAAATTCAACTAGTTTGTAGAGAATTCCTCTTCTAGAGTTGAAAATTTAACCATTTATGCAAAAGAAATTTTTTTCTTTGAAAAATCTTGCTCGGTTATAAGTTCGTTTTTTTGTTTTGACGACTTACATCTTTGGTTAAAAATTAGCTTTTTTTATTGAAAATTGATTTCTCCCGTTTTTGGTTAGAAATTATTCTCTTTTACGCATTCATTTGGTTCAAGATACAGCTCTTTGTGAAATTTTTTAATATTCTCAGAATGTCGTCTTTTTGACTTGAAATTGAACAGTTACGTTGGAAAGTTTTTTAGTGTGTAGTTAAAAATTTTAAAACTTCCGTTGAAATGTTTATTAGTGCGTAGTTAAAAATTCTAAAACTTGGTTAAAAGTTCAAAACTCATCTTTCTGGTCGAAGATTCATCATTTTAGTTGAAAATTTCTCTGAACCATTTAGTTAAAAAGTCATCCTTCTTGATTGAAAATTCATCTTTATTGGTTGAACATGCAACTGTTTGGTTTGAAATTAATATTTCTTTTGTTGTGAGTTTATTCATATTGTTGAAAATTGAATTGCTTTGTTGTACTTAGAAATTCATCTTAATTGATTAGAAATGCAATTGTTTCGTTGCAGATTCAATTGTTTGGTTGCAAATTCATCCTTTTTGGTGGAACGTCTTCTCAGATACAAATTTTTAACATTTTAGTATAAATTCTACTATTTGGTTAGATATTAAGTTTTTTTGGAAATTCATTTTTCATGTTAAAAATTTTATTGTAAAAATTCAAATGATTCGTAGAAAATTCCTCTTCAAAAATTTAGTTTTTTAGTTGAGAATTTTACTGTCATGTTGAAAATGTAAAATTTTTACTTGAAATATCAGTAACTTGAAGCGTTTAAAATGAAATTTAATACAGCCTTCACCTTTATTTAACAGAATTTATTTTCATATTTTTCTAGAACATCTAATTTCTCCTGCTTTACAGTATTTTTGCCGGTGAAAGTTAACAAATTAACCGTTTAGGAATGAGTTTAGATCGATACAAAAAATTATTTTTTTCTAATGTCTTCAATTTCTGTTTATGATTCTTGAAAGTTGATTTTAGGTGTTCTAGAGGATTTTTCAAATGTAAGGGAAAAAGGAATAAAGGGAACAGTCTGCAATCCCTGCCGGTTTTATAAACAATTAAAATTCTTTCTTTCTTATAAAACTCACGACTTTTTCACTCCAGGTCGTCCAATTTCTCAAGTCTGAAACCAATTCCAGGTCCAACGAGCCGTATCGATGTTATCAAACACGACAGCCATTGAAGAAGCTTGGTCCAAATTAAATCACAAATTTGATTTAATGTACAACAAGAGGGCTTTCGTTCATTGGTACGTTGGAGAAGGTATGGAAGAATGTGAATTTAACGAAGCGAGAGAGGATCTCGCGGCACTTGAACGGGATTATGAAGAAGTTGCTCTTGAATCTCCATCAACCCCAGATATTTCTTCAGAGTACTGATCACTTCAAACAGGAAGAAAAACCTAGCAATTCTATGAAAATGAGAAAACTTTCCAAAAAGTGTAAATATAATGCACCCCTTCGAAGCTCTCCGAAATTAAGATCTTTTCTAAAGGTATCTACAATCAATGAAATGGTAGAAAGAATGTATCAGTAATTACCAAATTTTTTATAATAATCAAAAAACTAAACTGATGTTAGATTAAAGAGCACATCTAAATTGAGATGCATCAAAAGACTGTCCGACAATCTAAATCTTTTGTACAACTATAATTTTGATTATTTCAAAATTATAAATTTCATCTTCGATTTTCGGCTTCATGGATCCAATGATTTTTGTCTAATGTACTTTTTATGATTATACAAACAAAATATACACCCTTTTATTATCTAAACCTGAAGAGTTTTTTTTTCCAAACCCCTTATTATCTAGTTTATATTGTAAAGGCTGAAAAACAGTGGTTCGTATTTTAATTATTTTTTATTCAATAAAAATTGAAACTAAGAGCCAAGTAGGAAAAATTAATTCCAAGAAATTGTTTGTTCGGAACGTGAATGAATACAGATATGTAATTTCGTAAAGGAAAGACAGTATGACTCATAGTTATATTTTATAGACGGCTAAATGCTACCAACTCAGACATTCTCTTGTATACAGTACAAAAATTTTGAAGATACACACTTAATGGATGTACAGTCACGAATGACATGCTTAACTGCAAACTTCGATTACAATAACAATTTACTGAAACGCAACTGGGTCTTATGATTCTCAGTACACATCTTTAAATTGTGTCAGAAGTAAACTAAAATTTTATAAAATTATATTTTATATGAGGTAACACCAATGCTCGTCCAAAAATAGTCGTCAAATGATTTATTCTTCTCCATTAAAATAATTGATACAGAGCTTTTAATAGCAAAAATTAGTAAAACTTTAAAATACTCATATAAGAAACGGAAAAAAGTAAACCAAACGCTTATTTGAATGAATACTGGACTTGCCATTTGACAGACCTGCAATGATTCGTATTCTTCGATCACGTCACTCTATTTCAATTAAAGTTATTATTCGCGAATAGTTACGTATGCAAGTATTTCAGTTAATTATGTACACATCTTAATTTGGTAAAGTAGCATTTTTCACATCCACTTAAGAAGATTAAGATTTACTTGATTCCTAGTTGTATACGTGCTTGAACAAGGGGTACTGAAAATCTTAAAACTTCAGTGTCCATCATGCCACAAAAATTGGCTATAAAGTATTCTTTAATTCACAAAAAGTAGTCCGTTTGAGGCTTCTTGCTCGGGATTCCTCGGCTTTCCTGGGGCGCAGCCTCAAATATCGTAAAGTCCCTTTGAAGATGTTCGTTTAATTCTAAAATCGCAGCCACGTTTCCGCACCTAGTAGGAAATCCAGGAAAATTAGAATTGGAAGACAGAGCTCAGATCACTTCGGAGATCAAAAATCATTTCAATGGTGGCATGTTTTTTGAAAATAGCAACAAACATTTTCTAAAATAATGAGGCTCAGACCTCGGATCAACTAGAATACTTTCTAAAAAGAAATTGCTTAAGTGACGTAAGTAGATGGAAATTTCGAAAACGTTCTCTCTTCAGAAATAATCAGTAAACATTTTAGATGGAAAATACAAACTTGTACTATTTTTCTTTTTCTGAAGACAAAAATTGACTCCAATAGAAAAATAGAAAAAATATCGTATAGAAAAATACGCAACATAATAAACAATATGCAGTAACTTGAATTAGCTTGTTGCTAGCATAAATGCACAAATGGAATTAATTGTTAAACAGTATTGCGAAAAAATTCCATAAAATTATATTCATAATTTTGCATTCAATCTAAGAATTTTGAATTTCTACGCAATTTTATTGCGTTAGTTCTCAACATAAGGTTGGCAGGGTGGCGATTCGACGGACGATTTCAAGCTCCCGGTCATATCCCGGTTTTTCCCGTCAATTTTCCTTCAACTAGAAGTAACATATTTATGTTAGTCGTAAAACGCTAACAATTATTTTTATTCAAATTCAAACATCCTGTAATACAACAGATCAAACATAGCAAAATTTATCAATCCTAAAAACAATACTCTAATTTTCAAAAAAAAAAAAAAAAATCATTTAAAAAAATTGGAACAGTTAAACTCACAATCACAAAAATTGATTTACGATAACAAAAAAACAGCAGACTTCCAACAAAATAGTTCATTTTTCAACCAATGTGATGAATTTTCAAATAACATTATGCATCTTTAACCAGAACAATTGAATTTCAAAACAAGAAGATGAATTTTCAACTAAGAAGATCAATATTCAACTGGAGCACTTTAATTTCTAACCATGAAGGTGAACATTCAAACAAGAAGATCAATTCACACATAGGAAGAATCATTTTCCAAGAAAAAACATGGTGTTTTAACAAAATATTCTGTTTTCAAAGTCAAAAGATGATTATTTTCAACCAAAAATGAAACAGTAACATTTCTAGTTTAAAAAAACCAATTTAACTGGAGGAGTTGAGTTTTCAAACAGATAATTTAACTTTTACTGAAAAGATAAATCGTCAACGAGAATTTTATTACTCAAATTTCAAATTGAAAAAAAATGGATGTTTAACTAAACAAATGGATTTTTAACTGAAACTGTGAAATTTTCAATTGAAATAAGTTAAATTTTAAGTTGAAAAAAATTTCTGATAACAAAAAAAAACTAACTTTCAAACAAATTATTACATTTTTACACAAAATGATGAAGAATCAAATGAAATTGTAAATGTT
>WSXT02225424.1:0-16613 GCA_011762715.2 Neuroterus valhalla | reverse complement strand
TGGGTAGGGGCGCCTTCCTAAAGAGCAAAAAAAAAGGTATTACCTTTCCTGTCGCATAGCAGGGTACCAAACCGTCAAAGTGCCAACTTCTCAAAATCGTTTCTTTTCGAAAAAATATTGTCTCATAGACGAGAGGTAAAAATTTTTGTCTTTTCATGCTTCGATTACCATGCATTCAATAATTCTTAATATTGATCTACCCCCATTAAGAATACTTCGAAAAGCAGGAAATCGGTTAAGGAGCGAAGCTAGAAGAGGAGATAATAATGAATTTTCGGGGATAATTAGATTCTTTTTATACTACATATCTCTAAAACAATGAAAATTTAATTAACTAAATCACTACATTTCTGATGCTCTATATAATGAGAAAAAATTATACTATATGCAAGTAAATACAATTTTTTCGGATGGTTATGAGTCCAGGAACGACAAACAATTCAATCCTTATAAAACTTTTGTTTACTCTGGAAGTATAATTTGGAATTCATGTACGATCGTTATGTTATGATGATTTGATGCCTTATGAAGTACAGTACGTATAAGGAGTAACATTTGGTTATATTTCTCATAACTCTCTCATGATTAACATTAAAAACATTTATATCATTTAAAAAAATGATCTGAGAGGGCGCCTACCTGCTTCAGGGGGGCGACTGAAGGGGTAGGCGCTGGCGGGGTCTCCTGCCTCCCAACCTATGGCCAGTCCGCCACTGTATTTCAGGTAATGGAAACGTTTCTGGCAAATTTTGTCGAATTATGATTTTATTTTTAAATTATTACAAGATATTTGTAAAATTTACTTACAATCTAGAGTCAATTATTTCCTAACCTCAAAACGAAACAATTTTTCAAAAATTTTCAATAGAAATCATTATATGTATATGAAAAACATTAAAATATTCCCAAGTGTCGCAACTTTTGAACCAACTAAACGATACATAATCCACTTAATGCATAAATTTGTGAAAAAAATTGGTTTCTATTTCTCCTTTCACCTTTATCGCCCCTCGAATCAGACAATTTATTCACTGCTTAGGGCGTATCAAAAAAACAATTTTTCTCACAATCGTTTTTGGTTAGGGCTAAAAAGTTTCTGTTGGGTCCCAAAATAACTCCTAGAAAAGATGAGCCCAAAAAAAATGTCTTCAGTTCGCCCAATGTCAATATATGTCAAAATAGAGGAAAATTATAGATTTAATATCACCAAAGTCACAAAAAAAGTTATTTATTATCCGGCCAAGTGTCAAAAAATTCATGTTGTATACACATATATACCTGTTGAGTATAGATTTATTTTAAAAACTCCTGTGTTCGCGCATTCATGTTGAAGTCACAAATATTTGGAAAATTTAATAAATATTTCATATTATGAAGTATTGCAAGCTCAAAAATGATTATTTCTGACCCGGCTAGGCGGAAAAAAATTCATATTGCATACATATATATGCCTGCTGAGTGAAGATTTAATGAAAATTTTTTCTTTGTTCGCGCATTCATGTCAAAATCACAAATATTTGAAAATTTAGGAAATATTTGATATTTTGAAGTATTGCAAATTCAAAAATGGTTATTTTCGACCTGGCTAAGAAGGATAAAATTCATATTGCATCCATATATATGCCTGCTAAGTATAGATTTGATAAAAAAATTTTCAGTGTTCGCGCATTCATGTTAGAGTCACAAATATTTGGAAAATTCAAGAAATATTTGATATTTTGAAGTATTGCAAGCTCAAAACTGGTTATTTTCGACCCGGCCAAGCGGAAAAAAATTCATATTGTATCCTGCTTTATACCTGCAGAGTATAGATTAATTAAAGAATTTTCTGTGTTCGCGCATTCATGTTAGAGTCACATATATTTGGAAAATTTAGGAAATATTTGATACTTTGAAGTATTGCAAATTCAAAAATGGTTATTTTCGACCCGACTAAGCGGTTATAAATTCATATTGCATCCATATATATGCCTGCTGAGTAAAGGTTTCATAAAAAAATTTTCAGTGTTCGCGCATTCCTGTCAAAGTCACAAATATTTGGAAAATTTAGGAAACATTTGCCAGTTTTCGTAATCAAACATCAGTTCAAGTTTTGAGAAGTGATTTTCTTGCTAGATTATTAGGCCTAATATATAGTTATTTCGATAAGTTACAGACAAATAGTCAAGACCAAAATATGGTAGCAGCTTCCTCTCGTCACTTGAATTAAAATAACAATTTTTAAACTTGCAATATTGAAAAATATCAATTACTGCGTGAATTTAACGAATATTCGTAAATTGAGCACAAATTCGCAAACACAGGTCACTTGTTTACGGGATCTATACGAAGCAGGCATATATGTCGATACAACATGAATTATCTCCTCTTTCCCGGATCGGAATTTCCCATTCTTGAGCTTCCGATACTTAAAAACATCGAACATTTCGTAAACTTTTCAAAAATTTGTAAATTTAACCTGAATGCGCTCACACAGGTGTTTTTTATTAGATCTTCAATCAGCAGATTTATGTGTGGATATAATATGAATTTTTCCCGCTTGGCCGGGTCATAAACAACCATTCCTGAGCTTGCAGTACTTCAAATTCTAAAATATTTCTTCAATTTTTCAAATATTTGTGACTTCAACTCAAATGTGCGAACACTGGAAATTTTTGTATTAAATCTATACTCAGCAGGCATATATACGTTGGAAATATAAATTTTTTTTCGCTTATCCGGGTCATAAATAACCATTTTTGAGCTTTCAATACTTCAAAAAATCATAATTTTTCTTGAATTTCCCAAATATTTGTGACTTTGGCATGAATGCGCGAACACAGACAAATTTTAAATTAAACCTATACTCAGCAGGCATATATATGTATGCAAAATGATTTATTTTCCGCTTAGCCGGGTCAGAAATACCTATTTTTGAGCTTTCAATACGTCAAAATATCGAATATTTCTTGAATTTTCCAAATATTTGTGACTTTGACATGAATGCGCGGACACAGTAAAATTTTTTATTAAGTCTATACTCAGCAGGCATATACATGTATGCAATATGAATTTTTTCCTGCTTTCCGGGTCGTAAAGAACCATTTTTCAGCTTGCAATACTTCAAAATATCCAATATTTCTAATTTCTTGAATTTTCCAAATATTTGTGACTTTGACATGAATGCGCGAACACAGAAAAATTTTTTAATAAATCTATACTCAGCAGGTATATAGGTGGATACAATATGAATTTCTTTCCGCTTGGCCGGATTAAAAATAACTATCTTTGTGACTTTGGTGATATTAGATCTATAATTTTCCTCTATTTTGACATATATTGACATTGCGCGAACTGAAGACATTTTATTTTGGGCTCATCTTTTTCAGGAGTTATTCTGGGACCCACCAGAAACTTTGCAGCCCTAACCAAAAACGATTGTGAAAAAAATTATGTTTTCGATACGCCCCAACTGCACATGATCAAACTCTTAATTCGTATATGAATATAATTTTCGAGTTCGAAAGTTGCAAGATTAGTATACGATGAAAACTCGAGAATAGAGCTCCAGGAATTCAATATGGTGGATTCGAAGTATCAGCAATATATGGTATGTTTTAACTTTATCAAAGTAGCATCAGAGTCGCTAATACCGAATTCAACCTCGAAAATTACAAATTAAGAATTGCAGGTCCACGTAGCGGCGAAAATGATAGCGGGAAAAATTTCCTCTCAATTTTAATCCGCTTTGAGTCAGATTTCAAGTTTTCATTTATTTGAATAGGGAGCATCTCGGGGGTATTCCAAAAAGGTCTCATTCAGGTCTTCACGTTTTTATCTTCAATTTCGTAGGCCTTAGTTTCCGAGATATTGAGGTTTAAATATTCGACCTTGATCGTGTGCATTGTTGCCGCTCAGACCAGAGTACAGGCTTGAGCCGAGTGGTCAAGGTCAAATATTCAAATGCTGATATCGCAAAAACCAAGACAAATCAAACTAAAAGGAAAAACCCTTTGATTTATCCCTGTAAACAAGTAGCAAAATTGAGGCGCAAGCATATATCTGATAGAGATCCTACGTGATCACAAGAGAAAGTCTCTGCTCAAAAATGTAGCTAAGAAATGTTTCTCATCATAGTCCAAGGTCCTAGGTGGGCGTGAGTGGCTCTTGCTTATTGTAGCATAGTCAGAAGTATAATAGAATTCATGAAAGTCACTATCTTCTTTTTCATAAAATCCGAAGACATTATCACCGCTTGCTACAACCCGATATTCGCCTGGTAGAAAAGCTAAGAAGTCCCAAGTCTTTATTCTGCTGCCGTCGATAATTCTCCAGTAATATCCAAAATATGTGAGACCAGGAATGTAAGGAATATAGATAGTTGGCTCTTGTTTTCCAGCCTGCATACTTTCAGGAATCGCGTTTGTGCGAGCAGGATGCCGAAAAATGGTCTGCGAACTCAATTCTGGAAAATTCTGTAAATTTCAGATTTTTGCGACATCTTATTCAGGTCGCATAACGAGTGAAAGTTTGGTTGAAAAAAAGGCTAAACATTATGGCCATCGGCACATTTGGACATATTTATTTCTGTCTTGCGAATCCAATAAAACTTTTAAGGTTTCTATCTAAAGCATAAAACGAGCTAAGTTTTAAGTACGAAATCAAGAAGACCTCGGCTACGCTTTGAGATTTTTATCTATAACTTAGGAACCTTCATATATTTTCAGAGTTTTCTTGGCCTTGATGGAAGATATTCCCCCAAAGATACCATCCTGTATATTTGAGAACTAAACCAATAAAAGCTCAATACACAAAAAAAGCAAGTATATCTTCATTATAATTATCAATTCTGCATTCGAAGATAT
This sequence comes from Neuroterus valhalla, assembly GCA_011762715.2. NCBI lineage: Eukaryota > Metazoa > Arthropoda > Insecta > Hymenoptera > Cynipidae > Neuroterus > Neuroterus valhalla. Next base: position 11,769 of record WSXT02225424.1, on the reverse strand, counting down.
TTTATTTGGATAGCAGATTTGCTCGATAGATACCTTTGAGAGTATGCTTCTCAAATTTGATTGGCGAATTCTAGTTTTTCAATCTGTTCCAATATAAACTTTAGAAATAACAATATCAAGATTGTTGGAAAGATTGGCTGGGAAGATTGCTGTTTTATATCTTAAAACCAACGATCATAAAAGTTCCAATAATTTTTTTTGGTTGGATTGAAAAATGTTATATTTTTATAACACTTATAACAAAGGCTTTTGAGTTAGAAAATGGGTTCTTCATACATACATGGAATTTAATAACTTTTCAATTTGTAGGAGAGGTTTATTACATACACTGTCACTTATTCATGAACATTGAATTTGACTTGTTGACTTGAAGATACATATCGAGTTAGAAAAGAGGTTCTTTGAGCTAAGCAAAACCCTTTTATTTTACAGGAGGTGTTCCTTCGTTTAATTTTCTTGTTCTTATTTTTTCAAAGAAACTCCGATAATGAAAGGATGTGTTTCAAGTTCCAATTGTTCGTACATCTACAAATTTTGCCGACGCCTTGCGAATTTTGCAGTTTGCATCTCTAGGTCAGCCCTGATGATGTGAATGTCAACGTTCACGGAACGTCAGCGAAATTTCTAGTTTAGTACACGACCTGAAGCCAGAACGCCTCCTTTCATTATAGTCGATTATCGTAATAGCATAAGATATTTCATCAAAGAATGTTCGATAGTTGTATAGGAAGAGAAACAATTTATATCGTGAAAAGTGTATAAGGACTTTTTTTGAAGAGGTTTATATTATAATTATTTTCATATTTACCAATGAAATTGAAGATGACTACGACGGTAACGGGGACACTTAATATAGCTCTCATTCTTTTTAATGGATAGAAGAACAGTAGTTATTAAAAATTTAGCTATGAAAAATGAACAAATGAATATTATAGTATCTCGTTGGAGTTTTTATGCTATTTTCATCATCTCCTGAAGTGTAATGAAGGTTGTACTTTCATGATAATCGTTTAAGATAAGTCAGACTCAGGGACGAATTATGCAACATAATAAACACATCTTTTATAAACGGAGTTGTCTCCCTTTGATTGAAATCTTGTTCATAGTTCATCGCCTAATGAGTGATCCACAACAATGATATTCATATTATTCATAAAATTTAATATTATCTGACAAATCTGGATTCCAGTATCATATGATAATTTTGGTGAAATCAAGGGAAGATTTATTTTGACGTCTCAGTTTCAACTTGAATTGATAGAAATATATAAAGTAAGCAAGTTTTGACTGAAAAATTCAATATGCTATAGTAGATTTGTAGTTTCTTCGAATTCATTGAATATCATTGACCTTAAAACCTCTCCTATTTCTCATTTTATTAAAATATGTTGGGAATGAATCATTTTTACTCCGTATTACATCTGCCATTCTGAAATTGTGGAATCGGACATCATCGTCCATAAGCCGTGACATTATATAAGCCAGTTTTTAAATATGATAAAAATAACAGTTTCAAATGTTTCGGTATATGAGTTCTGTCGTGAGTTTCAGTGGTACTGGCTTAGTACAAAACCAGAACTGAATCCAAGTGCTGGTCGGCAACCGGCTTAGGAGTTCTGCCGTATGTTGAAATTCCACGGAGAGACAAAGAAAGCGGAATAAGAAAAATCAAGACATGCGAACTTTATGTGAATTGAGTCAAGCGAACACGGCTGTGAAATACCGCAGTTTTAGCAGAACTTCTCTGCACTTTTCTGTTACGTCAGCAGATTCTGTCTCATGCCACACGAACCGACTGATGCTCTTCCGCTATGTGTTGCCGTGTTTGAACCATTTTAATTGATTGTGCCGTGATTCATCTCTTTATATTGCTGGAAAATAAATCCATGAGGCTGGCTGATTTTGTTCAACGTCTATTAGAAGATTGGGAATGATAACTTGATATTAGGATTTCAAAGTAAGTATTATAGCCGGATTCATGACCTGACATTTCGGAAGATTTTCCAGTGTCTATGTGAATCCAATGCTACTTCCTACAGCTATGCTAAAACTGCAGTGTTCTTGTATGCTGCATTTGCGGAAACCTGCTGCCGGAGCGATTAATTTTTCAATATCAGGACTTTCGGGCCACAGTGGCGGGACTTTTTTCTTACACTGTCATCCGAGTCAGGGGACACAAGATTTCGGTTACGCTTGTGGAAAGCTTGAGACTATGGACATTTCTTGAATACCATGAAATGCTGTTATTTTTCAAGTATCTCCATGACCCTCTTCCAGAATTTCAATTTTGATCTTTTCCAAAAATGTTTAGTTTGCATAAATTTAAGATTTCAAAAGATATGGTTTTATATATCTCAAGAGAAGTCCTTCTGATGTGTTGATATTTTTTGGAAAGGGATTTTCTAAACTGCTACAAATATATTTATTCATATTCATAAAAAATCACAATGATATAAAATGAAGGTGCAGTCAAATGCAATCCTGTTTTTCATAACGAACTCCAACTTGCCTGAAAGCGTAAAGGGTAAAAGTCTCGACTGAAGAGTGTTAATTTCATAGGTTTATGAGTAGGTCACAGTCTCTGAAGCGTACTTGCGAATCTCGATTGTTATATATCCGTTAAAAATTACAACTAATGAATGGTTACAAGTCTGATAATAATTTATATGAAAATAGAGCGGTACCAGCATTAAGCCGAAATTATGTCATGCATATATTCTTACTGTGACAGTGTTGGAGCAGTACGTATCCGGTACTTACTGCCAGTGTTGTGTCAGGTCATCTTATGTAATTTAGCAAGTATCACACCAGAATAAGAGCCTAATTTGTGCCACTGCTACGCCAACATTAATTGGTCTTGTTTCGTACTAGCGCGGTATCGTACCACTTGTAAATTTCCACTTGGGACACTGGAGAAAATCCATGGTAAAATCCATATCGGAGAAACTTCTGAAGTACACTTATTCCTTGAAAAGTGCGGAACGGTAATAGGTTTGAACATGACATCAACCGAAAACCAGATCACAGCCATCAATACTATCATAACGATGGCAGAACTAGCCTGCAACATGAAAACTACACCATATTATGAAGTTTATTTGGCATGGGGTTGGCACAATAGGTTAACAAGTAAAAAAATCACCCTACAGAAATTATAAAGCGGACAACATCAAAAAAAGCGGATTAGATAATTCCTTATGTAATATATCTGTAACCCTGTTCGGAGCGTTGGGTGACTCAGACTTGAGAAAAATCAGCAACGAATTGGATATAATAAAATCTAAAGAAGACAGAAATATAACTCGCATACTGTTAAACCACGCAATAGAATTCAAATAATTCCAAGCTCCTTCGTCAGTAGACCATAAATATATAACCGTTCAGAGAAATTTTGGAAGACGGTTTATAAACATTTCAGTTGCCAAACAGCGATCAACGCCATTACTGACAGAAAGCAAGGGATGCTATAGCGTCAAATCTCCACTCTGATGTACCACCCGAGAGATAGACTATCGAAATATGAGAAAAACAGACGTATATACAATATGAGGAGGAAACCAACTCAATGTTTATTTATTAAATGGAGAATCCTGCGAAGCTAGCATATTTATAAGATATCAAAAAAATATTGTAATTATTCGCCTCATCTTCTATACAGAGAAACTTTCATGCCTACAATAAATGGTTATTTTAGATCACCCTCAAAATGATAAGACTTAGATATGTTAACGCGAGGAGGAGATGTGTGACAGCACATAAAGAGCTGTGTCCAATGTATTTTGACTAAAAACAAAAGAGGGCCAAAAGCGGGTGAACTGCACCCAATTGAGCCTGAATCTCGTCCATTTGCCATCGTGCATTACGACCATGGAAGTCCTTTCGTCACGTTAATGTCTAGGAACCGTTACGTGCTTGTAACATCCGATGAATGAAAAAAGTTCGTTTTGTTAAGAGCGGTTAGCGATACTTAAGCAAGCAGTGTGCTCAAAATAATGAAAGACGTAATTTTATATTTTGGAGCTCCGAATGAAATCATATCTGATCGCAAGATACGGAATTTCTAAATAGGACGGCTTAGTCAAACGAGTGAACGCAACTTCAATTACAGTAATGCAAGCGTCCTTGCAAACGGAGAGGGGAACGATTTGGACCAACACTTCAAGAAAGTACAGCGTAACCTGAACGAGTCGCAAAACAAGTCTACGAGAAAAAGACTTTTCGAATCATCATGGGAGTTTGTAAATCGCCGCGACTAAGAGGAACTGCGTAATTCCACAATCAACAATGATACTCGTTATACTGACCCTAAAAAGCTTCAAGTTCACGCACGAGAAAATATTAGAATTGAACAGGCAAAATATGAGAAGCGATATGAAAAAAACCGAACCATAAAAATCAAATACGAGATTGGGGACGTCGTATCCATGAAAAGCGTACCAGAGTCAACCAGGTAATCTATGAAATCCCAACCTTAGTCTCGGGGCCCTAAGTAGTAACAGCAGTGTTACCCGGAGACACCTACGGGGTTGCAACCTTCAAACCGACAAGTAAAGTCGACGACATGCTTCTCCGGCTCATGTCAGCCAATTAAAAATTTGCCGAGCACCTGAAAGCGAAGAATCCGACGAACACGTTAATGTGAATTACGAGGTATGATCATCAGAGGATAAGCCATAGGCAAATTCAAAAACTTCGATTGTTCGGACGCATAAGAAGGCAACAGAATCTGACGTCAAGAATAGTGTGATTGTTAACACCGAGAATGAATGGAGACAGACACCTTAAACGCAGGAGACGTGTGTCACAGCGTTACGGAAATTTTCTTGTAACCATTAAGACAATTGTATTCTTGTTCGTATTGGAAGTTTCGCCCTTTGCTTGTTTAGTAACTCTAGGACGAGTTTTAGAAGTATGGCCGAATGTTAGCGCCAAATACCCAATCAAGGAATCCAGACTTCAAAACTAAAGAGTCAGGGTAGGACAGTAGATTTGCGTGAGAGAGCGGAGCAGAGGAGCGGGAATATGGCTTGTGCGGGAAATGCGGGCCGTGCAGTACGAACTGAGAGCGACGATTTGAGATAATGCGCTTGGAGATTGTAAGTTTGAGCGTGACTAGTATAAGGAATGCTTCATTAATCATTCAAATTGTTGTGATAAACCTACACTGTTCTTCATATTTTGGTCTATTGATTTAGTTGGATCTTCTCCTCAAAACGACAGAAATAGAAGTTGCCCTACAAAGTACGGGCTTTTGTACTTTTCCCTAGCGCTCGGATTGAAATAAAGTGTCTAACGTATATGAATCACGGAGATTCAATCAAGACAGAGTAAGTTAATGAATCATGGAAAATAACAGGATTCAGATGCAAAGTGGATAACAGCTACGATATCCTAGGATCAGAAAAATCATATGTAACTCCTACGACGAATTTGCCCAATATCACATGCAATATAAAAGTGGAAACGAAAGATACCAGCAGTTTGAAACAGAGATTAGTGAAACTTTCAAAATGAATATTTCAGAAGACAAGCACTCGCTCCTACGCCCGACTCGCGATAAATCCCAGCGCCATAGAGAAGGCCGCTGCTTCAGCATCTAGGTCTTCGAGCTTGCATCTCGAGATACTCTAGATGCTGCCTCCAAAATATACAGCAACTCACTCGTTGTTCCAACTTCCGAAAATATTGCATATTCCCTAAATACTGCATCTAGTACTTTCGGGTGAACAAATACCGAAGTATTCTGGAACTTCGGAAAACTTTCCTCCACAGGCGTCGAATTATTATCAGTTAAACCTGAACTCTTTTGAATTCACTTAGTTCTACCTAATGTTCTCCATGTTGATTGTTGCCGTAGACATGATTGGACATTTATATTCATAACTTGAAAAACCGTTGGAAATTTTGCAAGTTTTTGTAACTCAAAATAAATCAAAGCCAGCTCATTCAATGTAAGTCATTTGATTGAATATAATTTTCATATAAAATTTAAAGGAGCACGTACTATTAGTTTTAAATTTCTGTTGCAGGTACTTTCACAAAAATTGTCGACGATACGTTAACAAAGCAGTTCACCTTATTGGGGCTGTTCCAAAACTAAGGTTCTAGGTTTTTCTGTTCTCATTTACACTCCCTCCGATGTCTGTGATTGGTCAGAGAGTTTTACTATGGTGACTTGTCCACCCAATTGGCCAATAAAGTGTTTTGTTGAATTCCAATGGTGAACTGGATATGAGGGTGTAGATGATTAAATACATCGGAAAACATGTGAAGTATATCTAACCCATGTGTACAGGTGGCAAAAATTGCATCAACGTAACGGCACTGGAATTTTGGTTGAAGCTTGAATCGGTTGGAGATTTTAGTTTTCAGATGTTCCATAAAGATTTGAGCTATTGCAGGTGAGATTTTAGATCTTATTACTGCCCCTGAAGTTCGTTTATAGAATTTACTAATAAAAAGAGAAATGAGTACTCTTGCAGCAGTGATCCATCAAAGGTGAGTGTTCTGGCGTGAAGATTAAAAAAGGATTTGATAAGATCGATTGTTTTAGGGATCGGCTGTTCCGTGAACAGAAATAATACAACGAAACCCATAAGGATATCTTGGGGTTGAATGTGTATTTGTTCACTGTAAAAAAAAAGGTCACGTGGTATATGTAAGGACCACCGATTTGTATTATATCCTGGATATTGGATGACGTCACACACGCGTGCCGAGTTTAGGCCATAAATACGTGTATGTTCTTCTCTTGAGTCAGCTGACTGTATTTACATGCCAAGCCGGGACAGCGTGCATTTTATCTTTTCTTGGCGCATAGGTTTTGAAACCGAGATATCCGCTTGCATATTCCCGCCGAATAGAGGGCCCTTAATTCACGTTATGCAATTTACACACCATCCATATCTAAAGACCATGGCGTATATTGGAAACAGGACCAGTCAGAAGTACCCCACATAGGGGGTTCATCGAACCCTAGGGCAGGGTTCAGGAAACACCGTTCATATTCTACCTGCAACAAAGATTAACTCTCAGGTTTTTACTGTGTTGCATCTTTTTGATGCGATCGTAAGCGTTTTGGACGTACTAGGGTTCCCTTCGAAAAGATTCAGTTCTTCGGTAAGGAAGCGTGCTTGGTTGTTAGTTGGTGAGTTTATTGCGCTGACGATCGGTATAAGTGGGATGTTATTTTCGTGGATTTCCGGGTAAACGCTAAGTCTTAAAAAATTTAATCAATGAGCATTAATTGAGATATTATTTGGTTATCAAATTCGGGAGTTTTCGACTCTTATTTTCTAACCTTTGTTTTACTACTGTCTTTTTAGAGTTTTTTGTATGCATTGACATTAAAAAGATCCATGATTTTCTTTTTGTTGTCTCCTTTATTTTTGACGAATGTTGTGTTGCTTTTTCTGCAGGTAACATATTGGTGTCATAGTTTTGATAAAGTTCTTTAATTGCGAATCCCTCGTGTTCCGTTGGGTATAATGGGGGGAATGGGCTTGTCGGGGTTATATATCCTACGGCGTATGCCATTCCTTTTTTCCAGACAAAACATTGCTTCATGCAGTCAATTGTTAAAAACTCTGGAACTTATTCACTTAATCCACTAAACCTAGATTTAGTATAAGAAGATGTCTTGTCTTAATAAAAAAATTTTTGGTTTGACATTACAGTTTCCTTTGGCATTGTGAGGATTATAAACATCCTCACAATGCATATAGTTGGATACTCTTTTTATTATTGATATTTACTTCGGACAGTAACGCGCTGCCGCAACAAAGTTTGCACCTGCTATTTTACGACCATCAGTGAAAATTTCTCTCGCTTTTTCATCACTGACTGAATTTTGATGTATAGTTGACATCAATATTTTCTTTTAAATCCAGGCCAATATTCGATGTCAATCGATATAGTGCTAGGAAGTAAATTTACTAGGGTTGTTTGTGTGAGCATGGAAGTTTGTGTCATCATATTTTTAATGTTTCTAATTAACAAGGCACATACATGGAAATGGGCATTTTGGGCCCTTGCATACTTTTCGAATGGAGCTAGGTATCTTGAAAGAGCTACATTTATAAGCTAGCAGCTGTTCAAGCAAATTTCCGGTAAGTAGCATTGAAAGATAAATTTTTTGCAGTTTTAATCAAAGATTACTCCCAAAAAGCGAGCCGATTTCACGGATTCAATAGAGTGATAATCGAAATTGATTTAAGGATTCCCGGGGGGTATCCTTTGTTTCTTAAAGTAGACGAGGACAGTTTAAGCAGGAGAGAGGTCCAGACCCAAATCACGTGAATTATTGATCATCTTTTGGTTTGAGGTTGATAAGCACTGCAAGGTCGTCAGCGATTCACAAAACCGAATTGTTTTGAAATTGAGGTGCTCAGCCGACAATATATACGAGTAACAGTTCATATTGAATCGTCAGGTTGTGCAGAATGTCGAGATCAATTCCATATTCCCAGAGTAGATTTTGTGTTTTTTTTCTTCTAAAGCAACATCGGTTTCGAAAAAGGTGAATCAAGCTCCAAGAACATTATTTTCTAAACATTCTGGGAACGTGATAGGATTCGAAGGAACCCAAGGGAGGCTTATTCCATTGCATTCCTTATGTTATCTGCAGATCGTATATTTTCTTTGTGATGAGCAGAAGTTACTCAAAACCCATTTTTTTCAGACCTCGCATTTGTTACAGATAAAAATGGAGTTTGGTCGAAAGTCTATGCTATCAGTGAATTTCCTGCGGTAGTGTTTTTTCTTTCTTCCGATACTTTTTTTTTACTGTGCATGCTTTTTCATACTTTATCCACACATCTCGGTCTTTCGTAAAACTCTACTCTTTGAATGAGAGCTCTCTAGTTTACTAATTTTTTCTATCAAAAAAGTCTAGCTCTATTTTCAACCCAGTTATCTTTTCTGAAAGTCATCAATAATTTACATGTTTTATTTTTTCATAATCTATTCCCCATCTTCATTATTTACTGAATTGAATGAAAATTATGTCCCCATTCATACAATTTTTCATCTTTTAGAGGCAAACGATTTTGGGGTTAGGAAAATTGCATAAATTATGCGAAATGTAGGAGTACTATTCATTTTATGACTTTGCTTTTTGTTTAGGGATCCGAAGGTACTCTATACAAGTTAAAAGTACTTCTCATGCTTCGAAGAAACTCCCTCGAATGGAAGAAATGGCTTTTCATTTAATGCCTAAATTAGTATTTCCATTTTCAAATATGAACATTCAGGATTGCTATCAAAATCGAAAAAATGATTTCATTTTTGATGTGCATGTAGTCAATCAATTTATAATTAACAAAAAATCATACAATTTCCCAACGATCTTCTTTATTTTTGAGAAGTTGTATGATTTATACAATTATTCAACCTTTTTTTTCATTTTTTTCGATGATAAAGGTGAACCTCACATCTTCCAAGTAAATTAAATTGAAAAGTTAGTACTGTGAATAAAGCGTATATGGAACAGAGAATAAATTGTTCGAACAATTTTTATTTGCCAAAAATATCTTGAATGAAGGTCTTTTCTTGCTCGGAAGGTTTTCCCAAATTAGGAAGAATTCCACAAGGTTTGGAAAAATTGATACTTCATCAAATTTACGGTGTCTTATAACAGAATTTATTAGACATAAGATTTTTCGTAAGATTCTTAATGTAAATAAGTTTGAAATATAAATTGCAGATTGCGGTAAAGTAATTACTTAAATAGTAGATTCGTCATTTGTGAATATTTCCAACCCTATTAATCTAAAACGTATTCCCTTTATCTAACTCATCTTCCACTCCTTTATTCCACTACACTATACATTCTAATTTCAATGTCTATTTTGATTTATCCCTAAACATGCAGAGGTCGCTGATAAACGTCGATTCGCTAATACCTGCATGGATGGATTGCAAATGAAGATCAATTAGGTACTTTTCCCTGTTTGTATTCATTTCAGTTTCCGGCATATCAAGTTTCGAATATGTGACCTTAGACGTCCGTCTCACTGTTGCTCAATAAGAATGCGGCAAGAAGACTAGAAACAGGAGAGGTAACTCCGTATACTTTCCAATGTACGTGGATGAGTTCAAATAACTCGGCATAGAAAGTGGGACTTTAAATTGTACATTTAACGTTAAGCTTCTGCGCACCCATACACATTGACACGTCTTTTGTACTGTTCCACCAACACACGCATTGACGTGTGCAGAAGGCCGAAAAACGTTCTCTGCGCCATGTAACAAAGCGGATAGACTACCCTCTCTGCAGACGTTCTTGGCCTCACCGCACCACAGCTGTTACCCCTTCTGTCTCTAGCCTCCTTGGAACGCGGCTTGAGCCGAGCGCTCATGGTCAAAAATTAAAACCTTGTTGATTTGGAAACTGAGGTGGAGTAAACAAAGGAAAATGATGAGTATCTAATGGATTTATATCTACTTCCAACCTCTAAAGTCGCAGATGAGTCGGCATCTTACAGTATTCCCGATAATGATCTTACAAGATTACTGGGTTTTTGGTTGAGTTACAAATCGGTCCAAACAGGCCTTCTCATCATCATCTAATTCGACGGGCTTGCCATAGATATTGCTTCTGCTTAGTCTCGCCGGAATTCCAAAATATAGGAATTTATAGAAAAATTGACCTTCGAAGAATCCAAAGAGATTATCCCCACTTGCTTTGACTTTATGGCTGCCTGCTATAACTTGCATATTTTCGTCGATTCGTGTTCTTCTCCCGTTGAAATTTTCAAAGCGGCTCCCGAAATAGTAAAGACCACGTATGTGTGGAATATAGATAGTTGGCTCCTGCAAGCCATGCCGCATGCTCTCAGGAAACTCTCTTTCACGGTCACCTGCCTGCAAACTCAATTCTAAAGGAGCAAGAAGGAATTGATCAGTTTCACCAATTCGCATACGTGTTTTCATTTTACCTAACTTCCAACCATTTTTTTTATTTTCTACAAATAGGAAAAAATAGTTTCAACTAGCATATTTGATCCGACATTGTGAATTTGCTGATTTTGATGTTGAATTTGAAATCGGGAACTCCAAAATCCCTCTACGCCAAGCATTAGGCAAACAAGAACGAAATTGAACAATATTGAGGGTCATATGGAATTTGAGATGCTGCGTTTTTAACTCTAGACGGAAATTTTTAGTCAGTGACTCAGATGCTCTTGTATATTTATAATTGTAACTCAGGAACCCTTCAAAATTCCTAAGGTTTTATTTCATTAAATTGAGTAACAAATTTGAGAGATATGATCCTGTCATTTTCCAGATTCTGATATAACTAAGACAAGCTATAACACGAGTTGGAGTTTTTCTCCAAAATCCAAAAAACCGCGGATGAAGAGCGTTCGTACATTTTCATTCATAACTCTGGAACCCTTGAAGATTTTTAATATCTCATCGGCTGACATTAATTTTTATGAACACGAAAAAATTCTCGGCCAACTACTATACTTGTCGTAAACATGCTCAGAGATTTTCATTTCCAACGGTTGAATTGTTGAGATTCTAATCAGACTCTCCGGCCAAATCTTGTAGAATGCGTTATGTAAGTTCGACATTTTTGTCAAAATTTATCTAAGTCATGGTGAGGGTTGTAGCTGAAGTACCAAATCCGGAGAAATTTCGGCTGTGGGTACGCTTGAGTACTTTTGTCCTTAGTTCAGGAACTCGATCCATAAGATTTCCAAATCTTTCTTGACTCAAGTCAAAGGCAATAAATATAGATTATGCACGTGAATTTACCATTTT
>WSXT02225413.1:0-14976 GCA_011762715.2 Neuroterus valhalla | reverse complement strand
AGCGGGCAGATTTTTTTCCTCTAGAAATATCATTCAATGTGTTGTAGTTTCAGCATTATTCTTTTCTCAAAAAAAAAAAATTTTACAAATTTTATGACTCAGACTTTGAGCAAACCGGGTTAATGAATTAACATGGTTAGGTTCGAAACAAGAGTAGTTTTCGTTTGTCAATTATATTGCCCATACCATTCTAAACTTTTCAAACTGTGGACCCTCCGAAGGCCCATCTTTCCGGTATAAAATTTTTGCATTCGAACAAACTTGTGATTTTGCAAAAAACGATTTCGGAATCGGGAATTTGAAACCTGTTTATTTCAATAACAATAAGTAACTCAAATTTTCAATAAAAAGATCAAGACTGTAATTTTTTGCACGTCCTAATGAGCTGTTGAAGATGTGAAAAATGGAACAAACTTTTCAAATTTTTTTCAAGAAATTTTATTGCTGCAAGTAAACAAATTTCTCAATGCATACGGAATAAATACTTTGAAGATAAATTATATAAATAATCTCCAAAACGTAAAGCAGATCAAACTCATGATTGGATTCCAAGACGAAATATTTAGTCTCGTTAGCGGCCAAAGTTGTACAAGTATGACCAGTCTATGTTTCGACTCAAGACTTAGCCAAGTTGTATTATTTTCCTTTGTACAGCGTATACAATCAAAGAAGTTTCATTGTCAAACCTGAGCTTTTACATAATGTTCATTGCAAGGAAAATATAATCCTCAAAGCCTAATTGGAAACTGTAATAATAAGTTTCCAGATGGAAGTAGGACTGGAAATTGTTTAGCCGCTTTTGTAGAAGACTTCCTTCACGTCTCGCAAAGAATCGCTTCTTGCAATTCTTAATACGCTCTCGCGAAAATTCCGGTCTCGGAACTTCCAGAAACAAATAGTGCAAAGAGCTGGGCGGGGTCAGAATGTCGTAAACCTTTTCTCCCTCCTCCAGCCCTTCCTTTACGTTACTGGCAGAGAGAAGTGCACTTTCGAGGAAAATTGTAAGCTCCCCGTCTGACATGAAAGGCCATACAACCCGCCAAGGATCCGAGGCTGGTGCGGCTTTAATGGGGCTAGTGTTAATAATGTCGTTACATAGGCACTTTGCAAGTTTGCTGCTACATTGCTGGTAAACTGCATTCTTGAAAGTATCTCGTATAGTAATTACGAGATATAACCTTGAGTGGCCGACGTAAGGTCACCGAAGCTTTGTCGAAAATGAAATTCCTACGGATTACGAGCGCCTGAAAACTGAGCCATTATCGAACACACTCGATATATCACTGAAAAATACTCGCTCAAATTTGTGTAAGGTATGATCTCAATTCACGGAAGTGAAAAGTTCCAGATAGGCATTCTTTTAAATCATCGTATCAGTTGCAGAAACAATAACTAATAATAGTGAAAAAAAGTTTCAATCATTTTTTGGTTCTCGAACTACCTCATAAGGGTTCAGCTTTGAATTTGTCAGAGGATCGCAATCGAAATCTTCAAATGAAAAATTATTTGTTGAATCCAGGTTAACTTTCCTTTAAGTGAAGATGTACTGGGAAGAAGTACCCGGCTATACGCTAGCCAGTCTGTTCCTAAATCCTGGAAAATAAACCTATCTAGGTAGACCTTTTTTCTGCAATGACCTCATGCTAAGCTACTCTGTTCAGTTTCGTATCAATATTTTTTTCTGACCCTTGATTAACATGTTTCCGTTGGTTAAACATCTAACCTCTATTGTCAGTTTTCTGAAAAAACCTAAGTCTCTTGATAGCATCCTTCAAACTGTTATGTCATTAGAAATACAAAATGAGGTAGAAATATGATTGATACTTGCTATTTATGAATTTTATAATGCTTCAGCTGTATGATTGTTGTTTTTATGCTGGCTGGTAGAACTGTTCTTTCTGCTCTAATCTTGAGAACATTTTTCTACCTCGCTTGTACTTATTCGTGTCGTCGTCGTTGTTCCTGTCGCTGTCGCTGTCGTTGTCGATGTCGTCTGTAGACACTTTAACTTAAAGAGGGTTACCTGATTGTATTATCCATAGGTAGATTCTTCAAGTGTCTTAAAAGGAAAGACAAGTTTGTTAAACAGACATTTTTGACCATTGGTCCTGGTTTCATTTAGCGGAATTTCCGCCCAAAAAATCGAAAATGCTATGTTCTAGCCAAACTATACGAGATAAAATAAAAATGCTGATGACCAAAATAGTTAACCTCTGAAAGACCTATCAATTTTATTGCTATTTTTTTGGTCAGGCGCATATTTTTGTTTTTCCTTGCAAGGGATGTTATTGGAAAAAATATGCCCGCTGCGGTGGCATATTCTTACCTTGCGCTACGCGCGCAGATCGCGCGGCTGTTGGATCTTACGCTTCGCGTTCGGTATTTGCACCACCCTACAATTGTTTATAGATCTTTTGAAACTAAAAAGTAGAATGTCGGTGCTATAATTTGATGATTGTGAATTGTCTTTTGTTAAAGCTTTTGTAGCTTTAACGAATACATTTTCCTTGTGTATCTCGTGCTTCGCACTCCATTGGAATTTGTTCGAATTTGTGTCATTTTTACATCATTAAATTATTCTTATTATCATAATCAGGATTCAATATATTATTTTTTTATTATTATTATTGTACTTTCATCATAACGAGAATGTATTGGTTTTTTGTAAAAATCGAGTTTCGCAGAATTTATGAAATCCCCACGTTTTGACACCTGATTCGGAAAAAGTAGTTTTTACGTTGGTGTATGTCTTTAGTCGTTGTCGATTATGTACTCCATAACTTTTGAAATAATAATCGGATTGGATTGCCCTTTGGCGTACATTTTGAGGAACCAAAAAGACAGGTCAAGTTCGTTAACCAGCTATTTTGGACGAAAAATCAAAGAGGCGGAACATTTTGAACATTTGTTTGGACCCTTTTTCCAAGACTCAAAAGCTGTAAGGATAATTTCTTGTAGCACATAAAAAGTGAAACAATTTATTCTAATTATTTTTCTCGATAAAAACAAATTGTCAAAGTAATGGTATTCAAAATTCAATAATATAAAAGAAAATTAGAATTTTGGCCAAATAATGCAAGATTGAAAAGAAAGTCAGAGAGAAAAAATGTTTCTCCTTGGGAGCCCTACAAAGATCGTGGATACAACTTTTTGAATTTTCTCAAAAAACGAAACTTCCAATTTTGATAGCACAAAAAAAAATGAAAAATAATCTGTGAACTCGATCACTTTCGAAAAAATGATCATATTCGATCGTATTTTAGCACCTATTTTGAGGGACAAAAAAGACAAGTCGGGTTCGTTAACCACCTATTTCAGATCAAAAATAAAAGAGGAAGAGAATTTTGGAAATTTTTTTGGATTCTTTCTTCCAAGACTCAAAAGTTGTAAGTATGGCTTTTTTTAGTACGTAAAAAGTGGAACAATTTACCCTATTGATTTTTTTTTATAAAGACCAAATTGTCAGAGTTGTCGGAGAAGCCCTAATGAAAGAGAGTTCACAATAATCAAATTAAAGTACTCGACATTTTGCTTTTAAGTTTCAAAAGCTTCACATACTACTGTAGGGAGTTACAAAGGCCGAGCGCGAGGTGAGTTTATCATTGAGTGCGAAGCGTGAGATCCGAAATACGCGCGTGCTACGCGCGCTCAAACTTGCGAGCGAAGAGAGCCGCGCGCGATGAGAATGTGCCTCCGCAGGGGGCAGATTTTTTTCATAATTTGCATTCAATTTTTCAGAAATAAAATGCAAAAAAAGCATCCCATTGAAAAATATTGATTACGAATTTGTAGATCTTTTTGGAAAGAACAACTTTTTTCCACTTATTTTCTGTCTTACAGCGCATCATCATTATTCGGATTTACCTGAGCTTGTGTCGTTCATCAAAAAATTCAGTTTTTTCATTCCTAATCTTGTTTTTTGTGAATGAAGAGGAAACTACTTGTCCTACCAAAAAAAAAAAATTCATTCAAATTTCTAGATCTCTTTTGGTTTCACAATTTTTGTTATAAAATATTTTTCTTTACCTTGCATAGTTTGACCGAAAAATTAGATTTTCTCTTTTTCATTATTTTTTGCGCTGCCCAAATTTGAATTTTCGATTTTTCGAAGAAGTTCGAAAAGTTCTTGAGGTATTACTAGAGGACTCTCAAAAAGGAACGTCTTCCGACGGACCGAGTTCGGAATTCACCATTTCTCTTAACAGTTGGTCACAGAATTCGGCCAAAATATCTTTTTTCAAATATTACCCCTATAAGTCTGTTTTATAGGGTCCCAAAAACCCCCATAAGTGAAAAAATGGGTTTTTTGAGATTTGGCGCTTATTAGGATTTCTTTGCGTTTTTTTTGAACGCAGATTGTTTCTAATTCATGAAATACTACTTCATACTGATAATTAGATGTTTATTCAAGTTGTTTAATTAATTTATTATTGTTTTTTGAAAATTTCTCTTAAAAAAGGGTAAGAAAGTCAAGGTTTTTTCTGAATTTTTCAACTTATTTTCAACTTATCAGTTAGAGCTAGGTAATAATTGATTAAAGTTAACAAAAATAATTGTTTAAACAATTTTTTTATTATTCATAACAATATTCCCTTATAATGATGCTACAAAGTTGTGGTTTTTTCTGAAATTTACAACTTTTTGTCAATTTTCAATTAGAGTAAATTAATAATTATATCATGTTAAAAAACAACTTATTTAAACAATTTATCATCATTGCTTATAATATTTTCTCTGCTTCATGACAGAAACTTGCGGTTTTTTCTGAAATTTCAAACTTTTTGCCCATTTTTCACTTGAAGTGAGGTGATATTTAATTTAATTTAACAAAAATAATTGTTTGGACAAATTATTATTGTTAATACCTATCGTCTCTGAAACTAGTGCTAAAAAGTTGCGGTTTTCTTCCAAACTATTAGGCTTTTTATCAACTTCTTACTTAGTAGGGTAATAATTATTGCAGCTTAACAAACATGCGTATTTAAACAATTTATTATTGTTCATGACCATTTTCTCTTAGATAAGTGCTGGAAAGTTGTGGTTTTTTCTGAAATGTTCAACTTTGCTCTACCTTTTTAACTATGAACAAATAATAAATAAACATTAGAGAGAATCATAATCCAAATAGTATCAATCTTATTCATTCTCATTAAATTTTATTCGAATTCTATACAGTAAAAAATTTAACATTTCAGAAAAAACCACAACTTTCTAGCACTTATCTAAGAGAAAATAGTTATAAACAATTCTAAATGAGCATGTTTGTTAACTCGCATTATTGTCACCTCACTAAGTGAAAATTCGACAAAAAACTCAAGAGTTTAGGAAAAACCGCAACTCTCAAGCACTAATCTAAGAGAAGAAAGCCATAAACAATAATTATTCGTTTAAACGAATATTATTGGTAAATTAAATTGATCTCTAGCTTACTTCTAGTGGAAACTGGGCAAGAAGTTAAACATTTCAGAGAAAAATGCAACTTTCTATCATCAACCAAAGAAAATATTATTAGCAATGATAATAAATTATTTAAACAATTATTTTTTGACACGAACCAGTTATCACTTCCATCTAATTTAAAAATGATAAAAAGTTCAAAAGTTTCAGGAAAAGAACCACAATTATGTAGTATTATTCTAGAAGAAGATAGCTTTAAACAATCACAATTTGTTTAAACAATTATTTTTGCTAGATAAATTAAATAATTACTCACTCCAAGTGAAAAGTGGACGAAAAGTTGTAAATTTTAGAAAAAACCTTGACTTTCTAGCCCTTTTCTAAGAGAAAGTTGCTAAAAACAATAATCAATTGTTTAAAAAATTTTAATAAACATCTTACTATCAGTATAAAGTAGTATTTTATTTATTTGAAACAATCTGCGTTAAAAACCGCAAAGAATCATAATTAGCGCAAAAACTCGAAAAACCCATTTTTTCACCTATGGAGTTTTTTTGGGACCCTATGAAACAGACTTATGGGGGTGATATTTGAAAGGTAATATTTCATTCGCGTTCTGTGACCAATTTTGAAGAGAAATGGTAAATTTCGAACTTGATTCATCTAATATTGAGATTTCTGAATGAAATTTACAAAAACACCTTCTTTTGTTATGGGAAATACGTGTTTAACTTCACGGGGCTTTTGGCACCTCTACATATGGACCACCCTAGTGTGCTATCATCAACTCAGCATAACGGATTAACGCTTCACATTAAGCGCCAACTTTCTCAGGATCGTTGTGGGCGTCAGTCGAGTAGTTTTATGTACGGAAATGTCTCCTACATAGGATGCCTTCAGAGACATGATTCAAGAACCCTATATGTGAGTCTTGTTTGCAAAGTTGGCTTATCTCCAAATGAACGATTAAGCAAAGGTGCAGAAATTGGTTATCTACAACATGAGGAAATCCCGTTGCTGCACAATATGCCCCTTGTTTAACGTGCCTGTTAGCTACACGCTTGTGAATATTTTCCTTCGAAATTAATTTCGGTGATAATTTGAGTGCCGAAGAAGCAAATTTCGGAAGAGGCTCTATAAATCCTACCCTAATCTCAAAAGAAGATCATTGTGGATTAAAAGTAGTTCACCATGCAATAAATTGAACAACATGATGTTGGACAGTAGTTTGCGAACAAATTTTAAGCCGAAAACATAATAACAGGAAGAAATCTGTTCTTTGAGAGGTCTGTTTTTTATAACTTTGATAAAATCTTACTAGGAAAACATTGAGACGTTGGGTGATTTGCTATTCAAGCAGCTACAGACTTTCAGTTTCTACTCAAAGAAACTTTGTGACTCTCGAAATTAAAACTGATTTTTTTGAATGAACCCACTTATCTGAATCTCTGAGGACAAGAAAATCAGTTTTGTTCTCCAGAAGAGATGGTACCTGTAGTTACTAAAGCGGATGCTGCTGTAACAAAGGAAATGATTCCGATAATATGTGAGTAAAAAAAGTAGGAATAGCTTAACCTGCTTGGCTACTTTAAAGGGATACGATAAGATTTCATAATGAGCAGCTAACATTTGCGACCATTTTCCCGTAGAGTAGAAAAAACAATTCTTACGAACACTTGGAATTGACTGAAGGTTATCGAAATTTGATACGCTGGATCTAGATAGCCGACATCATCACCAGAAGCAAATTTATTGCATGCAACGCTCCTGAAAAAATTAAATGTATATTGTGGTGGCAGGATTCTTCCAAAATATAATTTTTTTTACAACAGTTTTCGATCAAAACTTGGAAAGAATTTGAGTTCCAGTTTATTATGAATTACAGCGTTGAAGTATTTGTTGACAGCTCATAGCGTACACATTCCTTGGTATTATCATCAAATAGTTAGAAAAGTTAAACAATTCCAGATTTTGAGCAAAAAATATCAACTGACAAAAATGTCAATTAGGAAACTGATCCTTTTCTCGGAAACGCCTAGAAATTGGGTAAATATTATCAAGCCTCTTAAAATCATTATCCATTATTTGGGAAACTTCATATGTATGTGTATATTATGGTAGTAAAAAAATGCATTGTTTTCGTATTTTTGTGAAAACGCCCAGAAATTTGTTCAAATCCACAAAAAAATATATGCATTTTTTTTTGAAAAAAATTATATTTGAAGTTGGCGCAAGCCCAATAAAGTTCAACACGTATTCAACACCCCATAAGTGGAAAAATGGGTTTGTCGAGTTCTTGGCGGTGAGTATGATTTTTTTGCGTTTTTGAAACGTAGATTGTTTCAAATACATGAAACATTACTTTATACTGATAATAAGATGTTTATTCACATTCTTTAATTAATTTATTATTGTTTTTAGCAACTTTCTCTTAGAAAAGGTTTAGAAACCCAAGGTTTTTTCTGAATTTTTCAACTTATTTTCAACAATTCAGTCAAAGCGAGGTGATAATCAATGAAAGTAAAAAAAAATAATTGTTTAAGCAATTTATTATTACTTATAAGAATATTCCATTAGTATAATACTACAAAGTTATGAATTTTTCTGAAATTGTCAACTTTTTTTCCTCTTTTCACCTAATGTTTTTCACTTAATTGTAATATTTATAGCTAGCTTCTTCTATATTAATACTACATAGTTATGCGGTTCTTTCCTGAATTCTTTTCACTTTTTATCACTTTCCAATTACATTGAATTGGTAATTTTTCATGTTAGAAAATAATTGTTTAAACAATTTCTAATCATTGCTTATGATATTTTCATTGATCAATGATAAAAACTTGTGGTTTTTTCCTGAAATTTGCAACTTTTTGCCCACTTTTCACTTGGAGTGAGTTAATATTTAAATTTATCTACCAAAAATGATTCTTTAAATAAATCGTTATTGTTTATGTCTATCTTTTCTCAGATACGTGCTAAAAAGTTGCGGTTTTTTCCAGGAATGTTTAACTTTGCTTTACCCTTTTACTTGTGAACAAATAATAAATAAACATGAGAGGGAATCGTATATAAAATAGCATCGTATTGTTTAGAGTAAATTATTTTTGTTCTCTTCCCAATGTTGAAAAAAAAATTGAAACTAAGAAATTGAATTCATGCATTGAAGTTTGAATTTCGAATTTTCCACTAAAATTAGGGATTCTTAACGCAAAAATAGAATTTTTAAGAAAGTAGTTCAACTTTCAATTAGAAGGTTGAATTTTCTACTTACAAATATAGATTCTCAATCAAGAATATAATGGTTGATTTTTCAAAAAAGAAAATTTTTTATTACAAATATAAAACTATCTAATTCAAACAACAATTAAATCAATTGAATCTAATTCAATCTAATTGGATTTCATCCAAATTTTATTCAGTGTAAAGTTGAATTTATCAGAAAAAACCACAACTTTATTGCCTCATCTAAGAGAAAATGGTTATAAACAATAATAAATTATTTATATAAGTACGTTTGTTAACTCGCATTAATTATTACCTCACTAAGTGAGAAGTGGCCCAAAAGCGTAAGAGTTTCAAAAAAACCTCAACTTTTTAGCACTAATCTAAGAGAAGAAAGCCATAAACAATAATAATTTGTTGAAACAATTTTCTTTAATCAAATGAAATATTAACTCACTTCATGTAAAAAGTGGGCAAAAAGTTAAAAATTTCAGAAAAAACCGCAAGTTTCTAGAAACTAAAAAAATCCTAATAAGTGCCGAAAATTCGAAGAACCCATTTTTTCACTTGTGCGGGTTTTTGGGGCCCTAAATAACAGACTTATGGGGGTGATATTTGAAAAGTGAAATATTATTCGCATTTTGTGACTAATTGTGGAGAGAAATAATGAATTTCGAACTCGATTCACCTAATATTGATGATTCCGAATAAAATTTACAAAAACGTCTTTTTTTCTTATGGAAGATACGTGTTAAACTTCGTGGGGCTTGCGCCACCTGTAAATCTGTTTTTTTTTTTCAAAAAAATGCATTTATTTTTCTGTGAATTCGAACAAATTTCCGGACGTTTTGCATCAAAATACGACAAGAAAATTTTATAATTTATTTTTGGACCACCCTAATGTGTAATATATCTTCAACGCTGCTGTTCATTTGTTAATGGCCCATAAGAGAAGTTTGCACAGCTTGAGTGACAGATTGGGGGTTCAAGTGGTCGAAGCATGACTGTTATCACCACACGATGGGGTCGGGATTAAGGGTTAGATAGTGCCGGCGTAATTATAATTAATTAGTGCTACATCCTTCTGAATAGCGGCGACGATCAAATCGATCGGTGAAGGGTTTGTGATTGGTCCACTCTCGGTTCTAATAGAACTTGCTCCATGTTCCTGATTCGTGGATTTATCGATTTTGCGCTAATTGCATCGTTCCGTAAAAAACATTCTCCATTGTTGTCCCTTTTCTTAGACCATATATAATTTTTATTTACTTTTTAGTTTACTTGTTATTTTAATTATAAAAGGCACATTGAATTTTGCATCTATACGAAACTCCATGATTTGAGAGTTCTACTTCTATAATACAAAAGTGAAAAATGTAAATTGAAACATGATATTCGAGAGCTCCTGATCAATGCTAGATTCCATATATTGATAATTTTCAATCCTAAAGCAACCACTTTGAATCTGTAATTTCATACCCTTCCATCAGAACAAGAATTTTCCGATTGATTTTCAAACGATGTGGGAACGAGTTCATTTCACATACTGCAGCATTAACTTGGTAGAAATTTTCATAAGCGACCCTTTGAAATACATTTATAATTTAATATTTAAAACCTTTCATTACGCTGGGACGTTATTCATTCATCATGTATGATTCGTATGGAATGAACTTCACTTTTACATCTTTTTATCTCTGTCGTTTTCAATTAAATATTGAAACATCACGAAGTTACTGTTTCCGAACTAAGTACGGCAGAATTTCAACGATATAATACTACTGAATAAGAAAAAAGGCTACATCAAAGAGTGTCTCTACTAGTGATTTTCTGAAAATTTTATAAGGATTTCAGAGTGCAACTAATTTTCAAATCATTACCAGTAAAGAAATAGCTGTTTGGAACGAACAAAGAAAAGAAAAGGACTAAGATTGGAAGGAAACGAGACAGACAGCGCATTATGAAAATCGGATTGGTATCGTGGCACAGGGTCGACAGTTCGAGAAAACAATAAGAAGAGGAAGGAAAACTTATTGTAAATAAGCGTGACGGCAAACAAGGGACTGTTTGCAACTGTGTAATAAAAGATCGTAACGCTAGGTATTGGCAAGCCTTGATTTATTCCTGCCAACTGCAGCCGAAGCTTCGAAGCTTCTAGAGGGCACGGCACGCTTCTCAAGCTTCCATTTCTCTCATTTCGTTTCACCTTTTTTTACCCCCCCCCCCCCTATCCTCCTCACCTCCTCTCCTCATCCTACTCACCCTCTTTGCCTTTCTCCCACATACACTCTCACACAATTCCTTATCTTCACCACGGACTTTATAAGTTTAAGGAAAGAACATCCGCACGTATCTGCCTCAGGACATTTCTGACACATAATCCGCCCCAAGACTATGTGAGAGTAATACAGATACCTTGTGGATCTTTTCTATTCCTTTTTCTAAATTTGATCTGTAGCTGAATATACTTTAATTATATCATCTAATTGAATTGTCATATTAGGTTTTATCATGTCATATTATGTCTAAATTAACATATAATTATTACATGTTACAGAATGGTGGTCCAAAAAAATTTTTTTCGAATTTTTACGCGAAACGCCCGGAAATCCGTTTAGATCCACAAAAAAATTAATGGATTTTTCTGGTTTAAAAAAATATATATTTAGAGGTGCCGCAAGCCCCGCGAAGTTTAACACGTATTTCCCATAAGGAAAAAGACGTCTTTGTAAATTTTATTCAGAATGCGAATAAAATATTACTTTTCAGAAATCACCCCCATAAGTCTGTTTTATAGGGTCCCAAGAAACTCCCATAAGTGAAAATATGTATTTTTCGAGTTTTTGGCTCTATTCATGCTTTTTTTCGCTGTTTTTTCAACGCAGATGGTTTCAAATGCATAAAATACTACTTTATACTGATAATTGAATGTTTATTAAAATTGTTTGAACAATTAATTATTTTTTTTGCAACTTAATCTTAGGAAAGAGTTAGAAAGTCAAGGTTTTTTCTGAATTTTCCCACTTATTTTCTACGTTTCAGTAAGGGCAAGGTAATAATCAAAGTAAAAAAAAAAATTGTTCAAACAATTAGTTATTATTCATAACAATATTTTCTCAGAATAATGCTACAAAGTTGCAGTTTTTTCTGAAATTTACGAATTTTTGTCCAATTTCTACTGGAAGTGGTCAATTATTTAATTTAATTTAGCAAAAATAATTTTTTAAACAAATTGTGAATGTTTATGGCTAGCTTCTTCCAGATTAACACTACATAGTTGCGGTTTTTCCTGAAATTTTTGACCTTTTTATCACTTTTCAATAAGGAAAAAGTAATAATTAATTCATGTTAAAAAAATAATTGTTACAACAATTAATTATCATTGCTTATAATATTCTCTTTGCTCAATGATAGAAACTTGCGTTTTTTTCTGGAATTTTTAACTTTTCGCCCACTTTTCACTCGAAGTGAGTTGATATTCAATTTAGTTTAACAATAATAATCGTTTGAACAAATTGTACATGTTTATGCCTTCCATCTCTTAGATTAGTGCTAAAAAGTTGCGGTTTTTTCTAAACTCTTAAGCTTTTTGTCGACTTTTCTATTAGTGAGGTAATAATTAATGCGAGTTAACAAACATGCTTATCTAATCAATGAATTATTGTTTATAACCATTTCCCCTTAGATAAGTGCTAAAAAGTTGTGGTTTTTTCTGAAATTTTAAACTTTGCAATGACTGGAATTTGAATGAAATTCAATTAGATTGAATTAGATTCAGTTGATTTAATTGTTGGGTATATTAGATTGTTTTTTATTTGAACAAAATTTTTTTTTGAAATATCAACCATTATATTTTTGATTAGGAATCTATATTTTGAGTTCGAAAATTCGGTTCTTTGGTTGAAAGTTGAACAACTTTCTTAAATAATTTCTTTCAATTTTTGCGTTGAAGATCCATAATCTTAGTAGAAGATTTGAAACTTAAATTTCACCGAATGAATTCAGCTTTTTTGTTTCAATTAATTTTTTTGAACATTGGGAATTCCAGAATTGAATTCCAGAAAGAACCGCAACTTTGTAGCATTACTCTAAGAGAATATTGTTATGAATTGTTTTAAATTGTTTAAACAATTCTTTTGGCTTACTTCAATTGATTATAACCTCGCTCTAACTGAAACGTTGAAGATAAGTTGACAGAAAAAACCTTGACTTTCTAACCCTTTTCTAAGAGAAAGTTGCTAAAAACAATAATAAGTTGTTCAACCAATTTGAATGAACATCTAATTATCAGTATAAAGTAGTATTTTATGTATTTGAAATAATCTGCGTTAAAAACCGCAAAGAATCATAATTAGCACCGAAAACTCGAAAAACCCATTTTTTTACTTATGGGAGTTTTTTGGGACCCTATGAAACCGACTGATGGGGGTGATATTCGAAAAGTAATATTTTATTCGCATTCTGTGAGCAATTGTGAAGAGAAATGGTGAATCCCAAACTCGATTCATCTAATACAGTGAACTTGCACTTAAGTTGACCGCGCGAAAACGTAAACATTCAGTTAAGTTGACTCAAGATGGGGAGTCACGAGTCCCCATCATCAAGGATAATATCCCCCTCTCTGCAGCTTTCTCTCTCTCGATCCGTGGTTTCTCTTTCTCACCGTATTTGTGGTGGGGGACTGTTTACTCAACTTATGTGAACGATCCCAGTCAACTTATCCGAAAGTCAACTTAAGTGAAGGTCAACTTAAGTGGAAGTTCACTGTATTGAGATTTCTGCATAAAATTTACAAAAACTTCTTTTTTTCTTATGGGAAACACGTGTTAAATTTCACGGGACTTGCGGTACCTCTTCATATTTTTTTCTTCCAAAACAAAAAAATGCATTATTTTTTTGTGGATTCGAAGAAATTTTCAGGCGTTTTGCATATAAATTCGAAAAAAAAAAATTTGTAATGCATTTTTGTAACACCCTATTGTTACATACTAGAAAACTAGCTGCCACTATCTGAACCTGTAGGTTTGCAATGACACTTTGTGTGAATTGTAGATACGCGTGATAAGGTGACTCACACTGGGACCAAATCACCAAACGCTGATAAAAAGTCGAAAATATTGTCAGATTCTTGTGAAACTCACTACTCAGTGGGTTTTCAGGTCGCTGATTATATTTATTAATGGAATTTGCTGTAAAGAAAATGGCGGATTCAAAATGTTGGACAACTTTCAAAAAGTACAACTGAATTGCTCTTAAAATTGTATACGGAGGCTTGTAAGGTCCTTTATTACGAATTCTATATTAGGTTTTTGAAAAAAATAGCGTACTCAAAATGGCAGACCACTGTTATAAAAGCGTTTGAGAGTAGAATTAAAAGATGTCGTTTCACATACTATCGTTTACAATATAGTTCAGATTTACCACGTTAATCACTTGTATTTTTATGTCCACTGATTCATGTGGTAATATTATACTCTTATGGTGGAATTCCCACAAATATTGTAATATGGCACTGCACTAACTGCAATTTCACATTGAACTTGCAGAATTCACACATTAATCACGGTGAATTATTTGCAAACCGGCTTGTATTTTTCAACTACTCTCTTACATTCTCACTAGAGGAGGTATTAGATTTGTATGTCTGTCTATTAGCACGATAACTTTTGAAGAAAAATAATCAGCTTGCTATATTGAGTAATAAGTGAAAAGATTTATCATCATGACGTTTTTTGATGAAAAAAATTGTCAGAGTTATGGCATTTTCGAAATGCGAAAATATAAACAAACATGAGGATTTTCAGACAAACAGCGGAAGATGTGAAAAAAATTTATGGAAGAAAAAATGTTTTTTTTGGGACCCCTACAAAATGGTCTTCAAAACCTTTTGGATTTTCTCAAAAAATCGAAAAATCAAATTTTGATCGCACAAAATATGATAAAAAATAGAAAGGTTCATTTTTTGGTCAAACTATGCGAGGTACGAGAAAATATAAATAAACAAAAATTTTTCACCCCAAAAAGATCTACAAATTTTATAGAATTTATTTTTTGTCAGGACAAGTAGTTTTTGCTCCATTCAAAAAAAAACATATTAAATTGGAAAAAATGGACTCTTTAACAATTGACACAAGCCAAGGAAAAAACAAATTGACAAAAGTTGTTTACCAGGAAAATATCTATAAATTTGTTTTAATTTTTCCGATTGGATGCTTATTGTTATTTTTTGTATCAGTCGTGTAAAACAAAATTATGTATATATGTAATTTATTCTCTTCCATTTTACGGGTTTGAGGGCCTCCGTTCCCTTTACAATAAGTTACATAAGAGTCTTAAACTACTTATTCTAACTTAAGT
>WSXT02225402.1:0-16613 GCA_011762715.2 Neuroterus valhalla | reverse complement strand
CCCGTTGGTGCATGTCAGTATCCAAATTTGAAAAAATCTGCATTCCTCCTCTCGATTCAGAATCGGGGCGGGGGGATCTCTTGCCCTGTATCTCGAAAATTGTTTTTTGGACCACTCTAATAAACATAAATACACTATATCCCTTATTGTCATTTTCTGATCCGGAAGGGTATTGAAGCATTACAAATTTGAAGAAGAATTAAGAGCCAGGTAGAAAGATATGAACGTAATTGTCTTTTTGAATTGAGTAGATATGTAGTTGTCAATTGTTTCTCTATTGTGTCATATTAGCTTTTTGAACCACGTTACTTAAGGAAAAAAAATCTTGCAGAAAATCTATAGATTGTGTAGTGATTCTAACGTAAAGACATATATCCAAAACGCAAGGATAGATTAGAGAAGAGGTAGCTTCCACCGATCATATGCATATTCATGATTAATTCATTAAATTTACAATAAATCAGGAAATGATTTTTCGAATAAAAAAAGCACTGGTCATCATACAATCTCTAGATAGTGTTCTGTACTAGGTTGAATATTTATGCTAAGAATATAAACTATTTGCCACATGAATCAGATAATAAAAATAAAGGCAATTAAATATGTCGTTGAACGAACTTAGTCTGAAGGACAGGTTGTCCGTTTAGTAATCCAATTTTTCTTTTCTTTTTTTTTTGTAAATAGTAACGTGCGCGTAGAGCCATCATCGTGGGATTTGAGCTATTCCCTGTATCCAGTTCCCATATTACGTTCACGTCGCGTAAGGCAAGTAAGACAGAAATGCTGCCGTAACCTAATATGACACGATCCAGTAATGTCTGGGCACCGTGTGTAATTTCATATTAGTATTTGCCTGCGATTTGATCACTTTAGCGTTGTGGTCGCTCGCGCCTCGGATTATAGATCTTGGCACCATTTGACAAACTTGATTCAGTCCGAGTTTCAAACTTCATTTTTTCTTATGCATGGAAACCATGAAGAGTTGTGACGTAACTGGCTAGAAACTGGGCCAGTAGAAGGAGAAAGGTATTATTTTGAAATTTGAAATTTCCTTTGATGAAAGGTCAAAGAATTCTCTAATGATACGGAGAATTTTTAATCAGATTTTTTAATTACTCATGCAATCATAAAAATGTTATAAGAGTCAAGTCGTTGGCACAGACGTCTCGAATTAATCGATGTTTTGTCTTGCAAGATTTTACGACTCTGCCCATGAGAATACGCCTTCAGAACTACAAGGTACGTGGCTGGTAAACAGGCCACCACACATGCGGCTTTTAAATTCTTTTTCGAAGTATATAATTTTTATGGTTTGGTCATCTGAAGTGGTTTATTTCATTTCCGTAGGTTTTATTTCATCGATTTTTTACAATTGATAGGGCTATTAGCTCATATTCCTAAACATCTATCTGATAAAATCCGACCCTTTTGAACTCAAGGCCCGGAAAGAAAGTGTACAATTCCAGTTCTTCATTTGCATGTCTGAAAAGATTTTGATATTTTATCACAAACTTATTGCGATTTTTCTAATTTTCGTGATGAAACTAAATTAAATTTGTATTTTTGGAAATATACAAAATTGAAACTATTAGTGATTGATGAATGATTCCTTATGACATACGTCTCAAACAAATTCTCATCCGACTTGATCCTTCCAATGCACGAATGTTCTGGAACGATAAGTTCTAGTCGTTCTCAATTTCGCTCTGTGAACTGGCTTTCTAACGCCAACCAAACGCCGCGCCATGTGCCTTTCGCAGTTTGTACGCGCAAGCTGGAAATTCAAATTTTGCCGAAATGGTCAGGACATCCTGCGCGGAATTGAATGCAACAAGCTGAATGAGTCCTGAATCATGCGATCGCGACTAATGGATTTCCAAACGGAATAAAAAGCAAGTGATCTTCTTTTCACTGCGTTTGAAAAAAGAACATATCAAGATAATAGACCTCAAAAAAAAATCCTTTGATAATCTCCATAGATTGGCTAAGTTGAATAATGATATTGATTTTTATTTGGAAGATCAGGACCCAAGGATTAAAAGTACTTTTTTCAGCTTATGAATTGTTCTACACTGTCTGATAAATCCAACATCCAATAGCACGCATGAATACACTTGTTCAAGTGTTTTTCGTTTAAAGAAGTGAGTTTCAAGCTTCCATTTTCCATTCGCATAAAATTTTTTATAATTTGATTAAAGCTCTAGGATTTACAATATGCAAACTAGATGTTTTCATTCATAAATGAAATAGAGTGATCGCAACGCTGCTTATATTTCCTATCTCAATTTTTACACTCGAATTATACAATCTTAATGATTCTTATTAAAAAATAAATTTTTCGAAAGTATTTAAAGGTTGTTCAAACAACGGTAACTGTCGGATAGTTCTTACCTTTCGTTTAACCTTGGCTTATCGCAAGATTTCGAGGGGACGAATTGCTTCAATTCAAGTGGAGTTCAGATAATCTGGTCAAAATATACAGTGTGTCAATCTCGGAAAATTTAATACATTCCACTGGTTGCAAACCAATTATAAAATTATTTGAATTTGGTTTTATTTTTGAGTGAACTGATGTATTCCGAATGAGCAATGTATAAAATATTAGTTCCAGTAAATGAAGGTAGTCTTGCAGAGAGACACCCTGTATATTTTGGCTCACCTTACAAGGATATACGTTATGGGCTAAGTCGAGTGCTTCGATGTCTGCTTGGGTTTCCCGGGACCTGGCTTAATTTGTCCCCAGCTTAACCCTAGATTAGTTTCTACGCTTATGTCTAAGCCATATCCTTGCAGTCTTAATTTAGTTAAAATACTTATAGTTACTTTATAATAATAAAATTCAACGATGCACTGCAATATTTGTCATCAATACTATGGACTTTTGACACACTATTTTCTCATAAAGGATAAACAAGATAACAAGGTCTTTTCAAGATGAACGAATTTACTGTTCATTCTTCTCCATGTCTTTTATCGTTTGAATGAAGAATGAAATTTCTCATTTTTGTAAGCAGGTTTTCGTGATTGAAATGAAAACTATTCGTCTTATCAAGAAATAGTCAACAGTAAATTCGTACGTTTTTGAAAAAAGTGGTCCGGATAAAATTTGTAGATCTTTCTAAATTAAATAATTTGGGTCCTCAACATTTTTTTGCACCTTGCACGGTTTGACGGGAAATGCACATTTTTGATTTTTCAAAAAGCTATTCCAATGGATAAAAACAGAACTATTAATCAAAAATGGCTGGTTTAACGAACTCGTCCTTTCTTTCCCGGCCTTAAAAAAACGTGCCAAAGCACAATCCAATATGATCATTCTTTCGAAAGTTATTGAGTTCACAGATTACAGACACACATACAGACAGACACCTTCGTAAAACTCGTTTTTTTCTGACTCAGGGGGTTTCAAAACGTGGATATTTAATTAAATCCGTGATATTCATTTTTCGCATAAAAACAATACCTTCTCATTCAGAATGAGAATGTAATTATGAAATTTTGTAGCTAATATGATTATGTAAGGGGTATGTACCCAAGCGTTCAAACTTCCATGTACAATTAATGAAATAACGCGCAAGTTTTCGGATCCCGCGCTACGCGCTCCGTTCAGTGCACAGTGCAATGAATATACAGAGTTGCAAATATTGCAAAACTCTGGCGAACTTTTACCTTTGAGAAGATTTTTAAATTTGTTTTGATTTTTAATGAAAATAAATTTTAATTGAATAACTCAAGGCTCTATCGGCCTTCTGGAAACACATGCTCTCTACAATACTGGCGCTTGATATTTTTACATGTATTAATATAATTCTGTAATATATCATATAATAACAATAACTTTTTTTTTGAAAGCGTTATCAAGATTGAAAAAGCAACTGTGCACATCTTATTAAAAAGAGAATCAAATGAAATGTGTGGACCTTTTTGAGGTGAAAAATCGTCCTTTTTATTTACCTACTTGTCTATCAAAGTTTGGCTGGAAAATAGCATTTTTCGAACCTCTGAAGTGCTTTATCATGCTTAGAGCAAAAAAAGACGTCTCTTCGAAAAATAGTAAGCAGTGAATTTGTAGATTCTCTTGAGATGAACAATTTCTCTTCAAAATATTTTTTTCCGCATAGTAATTCTCTAAAATATGATTGTTTATTTTTAAAAACATTTTTCACGAGTTAAACAAAAACTATTCATCTTATCAAAAAATGGTTGATGTTCATCTGTAGATCTTTCTAGAATGAATAATTTTTTACTGCAACATTTATTATGCATCTTGCGTAGTTTGAGCGGAAGAAGTAAATTTTTAATTTTCCAACAAGTTTTTTCCTTTTGAGTAAAACCAGAACCGTTAACGTGTTGAAAGTTGATCATGCTTACACTATACCAACATTATATAGACTACAGATCACATACTACAAAGCACTGACTTCAGATGTACACCTTTGTGAAATTCGTTTTTTATATATTTATTATCATAGAGATAAAAAGTAGGAGACAAAATGTACAGAAGAGGTCACTATCATCTTTTGACATAATTATCATTGTAACTCATGACTCTAATTATTTCGCGATAATACTGTGGCAGTATGAATCACAGTTTGAACTGCAACACGTTAACCGCAGCATTAACAAGTTTAATGATTGGAAAATCGAACCTATAATGGAATGCTGCGTGACACCATAAACCACGTTCCAAGCAGCACTAAGCTCACAATCAACATTGATATGCTTTGAAGTGAACAGAATTAACAAGCTCTATTGAATAAGCTACAGGCAAAACTGAAAACTGAATTGCAGTATGCCTTTCTTGCGACTTTCATATTAAACTCTTCTTCCACAAACATCTATTCATCTCAAATCCATTTTATTCAGAATGAATCAGTTTGAAATGAATTCACTATAAACTCTTCGTCAATTTATAACCTCGTTTATAACTCTTATAAACTTCATAAACTTCACAAATCTCTGCTAAAAGGTTTACGAAATTCGTTTTCATGAAATTCTTCGACAAAGTTTGATGGGGTTCAGGTCTGTCAATCTTCGCGTGGTGATACAGCCGACGGGATATTCGATAAACGAATTTTCACCTCGACAGCAGAATTACTTCAACCTCAGGAAACTTTGTTGCCTCAACCGATTCTCTCGCGAGCGAAATATACAGAGGGAGGAGCGAAAGGAAAAAGAGGAGATGCATGAGAGTCGCAACCATGCTTTCGATAAAGCTGGAAAAGTTTTTCGTTCTGCCTAGCATACTTTAGCGTCAGTGCGCGAAACCTTCAATTTATTCCTGTTTTGCAGAAAGAGGATTGCAACAATTGGTAAAAAACGTCACTCGACTTCCAGAACAATCAGCTCGATGGGTCGCTTCCACAAGGAAAAGAAAGTGGAATTGTGAAAACTGTCATGGAAGAACTATAGTTTGACTCTGCAAAATATGAATGAAAAATATCAATGACAAACTTAGAAGTTTTTAATTTCTGAAACAGCAAGTATTTTCAATGGACTCAAAATTTTAATTAAATTATTTCAATTCGTGAAATAAAAAGTACACTTTTGAAGATGAATACTTTCCGGGAATCGAAATTGTTAAAACAAATTTTGTCAGTTTCTTTCCAGTTTAAAATTGCTGTCTGATATTTTTGTGGGATGCGCTGAAATCTCCAACAAAAAAGAAGCATGTCACTAGTCCCTGACGAGCTGAAGCTTTCCTGCGAAAGCACTCCGAACCCCTTTCTGTGTGTCAGAGGGACTAAGAGGTCTGAAAACTGCCGTCGTGTTTACAAAACCGACATATCTCGCGGAGCGAAACAGTCTGCCAGCAGCACCGAAATTGATGTAGCGTGAAGTACATCGTGATCACGGTATATTGCACACGCCTGTTTTTTTTTAATTCTCTCACTTTGTCAGAGATCGATGGACGAACACCGCGACGAGGATCACCGCGCGTCGATTCGCATTCACCTGTCGACCCAAAACCACGAATTTGTCGCGGTAATTCCGTCACGGTACATTCATGGCGAGGGGTTGTGGTACTGGATACAGGGCTAAAACCTGCTTTGAGAACCATAAGCCTCTGCCGAAACCCAAAATGCAATTTTCAGCCTCGATGGGTCCTCCGTTGACGAATTACCGGATTTACTCTTCAATTCTTGGTCATCAAGATGCTCCATTTTTATCGACTTCATCCTTTCATTTTAGAGTGTGGATATTCTTAGGAGAAGAATATTCACATCATGTGAAATAAATTCGATGTGAAAAATCATGGAGTTTCTTTCAAAGCAGGAAATAAATTTGAAACAATAAAATTGACTAACGAGATAACAAAAAGTACTTAGCATTAGAGTAATAATTCGGAACATTTTCTCAACTAATAGTGATCCCTTCTTATGGAAAAGTAGAGAAATAATACTCTCGACTGATAGTTGTGATATCAGGTGACAGATTAGTTGAATTCTTCAAATGATGAGTTAACACTTTCAGACTGTTAGCAGTTCAAATCTCCAGAATAAAATAGCCTCTCGATTTTTCTTATGAAACTCCTTTCATGTTTTTTAATCATTGAAGTATTGGTTTTAATGATTACTTCTAAACTGGACAGTGATTCAAAAGAAAATTTTGTATGTTGCCCTCAGTTTCAAAGAATTATTATATACAAACTGATAAGTATCAAATCATCGTTTCTAAATATCTTTCTCTTTGTGTGTTTCAGGTGAGTCAAGTGCTTCATGTTTGGTGTGGATTTACCCCATATTGAATCTTTCCACAATTGTGAGTCCTCGCTCAGAAATTCACATACGAAACTAATAAAATCCCAAAAAAGTTAGGAATATAAAGCACTTTGCGATTGAGGACGTTAACCAAATAAACAGACGATTTTCCGATGTACGTTCACGAGAGAATAACTATAATGACGAATTGTTTGTTTTTCTGATTGACAACAGCATTAATCGTGGTTCAAATCACAATGCATGAATTGCTTGGAATTTAGGTTTCTATTGATATGAAAAAATATAAGTGAAAATTGGAGAAAGAGATTTGACCAATTTTCAAAATATGACCTATGCCGAAGCATATAAGATTCTTGAATGTCTTGATTTTTTGGGAATGCACTGATCAGCATGATAAGTTATCACTTTTCTCACTTGAATTATTAATTGTTGAATTTTAAAAACTGTGTGACTGAGGATAGGTTTACTTGCAGTGCAAAGTTATACATGTTTATATTAAATACTGTATATCTCTTCACAATTAGCCACAGAATGCGAATAAAATATTACTTTTCAAATATCACCCCCATAAATCTGTTTTATACGGTGCCGAAAAACCCCCATGAGTGAAAAAATGGGGTTTTCGAGTTTCTGGCGCTAATTATGATTTTTTGCGGTTTTTTAACTCAGATTGTTTCAAATACATGGAGTACTACTTTATACTGATGATATGATTTTATTTTAATCGTTTAAACAATTTATTTTTGTTTTCAGCAACTTTCTCTCAGAAAAGGGTTAGAAACTCAAGGTTTTTTCTGAATTTTTCAACTTATTTCCACTGCTTCAGTTAAAGCGAGGTAATGATCAATTAGAGTTAACGAAAATAATTGTTTTAACAATTTCCTAATAATTATAACAATATTCTCCTAGAATAATGCTACAAAGCTGCGGATTTTCCTGAAATTTTCAACTTTTTGTCCTTTTTCCACTCAAAGCAAATAGTTATTTAATTTCATTTAGCAAACACAATGGTTTAGACAAATTTTAAATGATTATAACTATCTTCTTCTAGATTAATACTACATAGTTGCGGCTTTTTCCTGAAATTTTAAACTTTTTATCACTCTTTAGTGAGTATAAAGTATCAATTAATTCATGTTAAAAAATAATTATTTAAACAATTTGTTATCATTGCTAATAATATTTTCTTCTCTAATGATATAAACTTGCGGTTTATTCAAAAATTTTTGAATTTTTGCCTACTCCTCACTTAAAGTGAGTTAATATTTAATTCAGTTTAACAGAAATAATTGTTTAAACAAATTATCATCGTTCATCGCTTTCTTTTTTCAGATTAGTGCTAAAAATTTGCAGTTTTTCCTAAACTCTTGAGATTTTTGTCCCCTTTTCACTTAGTGACGTAATGATTAATGCGAGTTAACAAACATGCTTTTTAAACACTCTATCATTGTTTATAACCATTTTCATTTGGATAAGTGCTAGGAAGTTGTGGTTTTTTCTGAAATGTTTACCTTTGCACTGAATGGAATTTGAATGAAATTTTTTAATTTATTGTAAATTTTAAAGTATCAACCATCATATTTTTGATTAAAAATTTATATTTTTAGGTCAAAGATTCAATTCTTTTGTTGAAAGTTGAACTACTTTCTTTAAAATTGAATTTTTGCGTAGAAGATGCATAATTTCAGTTGAAAATTCGAAATTCAAATTTCACTGAATGAATTTATTTATTATTTGTTCACATCTAAAAAGGTAAAGCAAAGTTGAACATTTCAGAAGAAAACCGCAACTTTTTAGCACTAATCTAAGAGAAGATAGCTATAATCAATCATAATTTATTTAAACAATTATT
The DNA here is from genome assembly GCA_011762715.2 of Neuroterus valhalla. Classification (NCBI taxonomy): domain Eukaryota; kingdom Metazoa; phylum Arthropoda; class Insecta; order Hymenoptera; family Cynipidae; genus Neuroterus; species Neuroterus valhalla. Next base: position 8,039 of record WSXT02225402.1, on the reverse strand, counting down.
TTCGTTAAATTAAATTAAATATCAACTCACTTCAAGTGAAAAATGGGCAAAAAGTTGAAAATTTTAGAAAAAACCGCAAGTTTCTAACAGTAGGCAAAGAAAATATTATGAGCAACGATAATAAATTGTTTGAACAATTATTTTTTAACATGTAATAATTATCACTGTATTCTTATTGAAAAGGGATGAAAAGTTAAAAATTTCAGGAAAAACCGCAACTTTGTAGTCTTAATCTAGAAGAAGATAGTTATAATCATTTACAATTTGTTTAAACTATTGTTTTTGTTAAATTAAATTAAATAATTACTTGCTTTGAGTGAAAAGTGGACAAAAAGTTGAAAATTTCAGAAAAACCAACAACTTTGTAGCATTATTCTGAGAGAATATTGTTATAATTATTAACAAATTGTTTGAACAATTAGTTTTCTTGACCCTAATTGATTATTACCTCGCTTTAACTGAAACGTTGGAAATAAGTTGAATAATCCAGAACAAACCTTGACTTCCTAACCCCTTTCTGAAAGAAAGTTGCTGAAAACAATAATAATTCGTTAAAAAAATTTAAATAAACATATAATTATCAGTATAAAGTAGTATTACATGTATTGGAAACAATCTACGTTAAAAAAACCGCGAAAAAATCCTAATTCGCGCCAAAAACTTGAGAACCCCATTTCCTCACTTATGGGGGTTTTTCGGGACCCTATAAAACAGACTTATGGGGGTGATATTTAAGAAGTGATTTTTTATTCGTATACTGTGACTAATTGTGAAGAGGAATGGTGCATTTCGAATTTGATTTACCTAATATTAAGAATTCTGAATAAAATGTACAAAAACGTATTTTCTTCTAATAGGAAATACGTGTTAAAATTCATGGGGCTTGCGCCACCTCTAAATACATTATTTTTTTGTGTATTTGAGCAAATTTCCAGGCGTTTTGCATAAAAATTCGAAAAAAAAAATCTCGAATGCATTTTTGGACCACTCTAATATCTATACATCATTTTTAATGAAGCAGCTTCAAACAACTTCGGAATTGTTTGATCGTGAAAGTTCGTGAACAAAGATTTTTTTATTTTTTTATTCATACCGTCGTGAAACCACGATTCGTATATTTTTGGATGAAAGATCCATATGTGCAGAAGGCTCGACTCGTTATCGATGATTTTATCGCAGTCGTCGAGCTCGGGAGCGGTATGCGTTTCTCACCTGAAATACGAGTCAGTGGGTGTCCTATGTCGTGGAGAAACTGGAATGCGAAGAACGATACCTGCGCATCACGATCGATACGAACCAAAGAGTTGGGTGTAATCCATTAACAAACACTTACCAGGGCAATGTACTGTCTTAGGAATCCTGCGATAACGCTGAAGAACGATCAGAGGCTCGGAAGTTAAACGCAATTAATATTTCGTGGAAAATATTTTATTCCACTTCACCCCTCTGATCCTCGAATTCGAATTTTCTCAACTTTTATCGTATACCTTGCTCTCATCATACATTACAATCAAGGGTGAATGACTTGGAAGACTACTATACCTCTTCATGAAATATAATTGGCTTTCTCAAGAGATTTTCTAATTTTTTTAGGAATCAATCCGATCTGCTTGAAATAACATTAACTAATAAAATAGTTGAGAGACCTCACATTCTCTCATGATATACTGTAATCTTACCATTTTTATGTTTTTCAAAATAACCACACGCTCCTTGCGTTGTAAAATACTCAAATAAAAATTTTGGCACCCTATTTCCAAATGAGAATAAAACAAAAGCTTCAAAAACGCATTATGTAGATTGCTATCATTTTTTCCACCAACAATGAAAATTTGTTTTCTTGCTTTTCCTGTCGATCGTTTTGATTGCATTGTGGTATGACAGCACAAAACGTCGTGATTTTTTCGCTCATATACGGCGATCGCCGCGAGCGTGTTTGCATCGAAGAATCGATATGCACGCTTTAAACTGCAAGTCGATTTTGTACATAGGTATGGAACAATTTGAACGATATCCGACGACGAATGACGTCCTTGGGGTCACAATGGTTGTTGTATTTTAATTGAACCATCGCTCTCGCATCCTATATGTCCTAGGCTGTCCTGGTGCTTCCCCTTATAAAGTTGGTTCAGAAATTTTTTCAATCAAAAACTACCGGCGCTTCAAGTCCACAGTGAGTGGGAGTAGTTTTAATTACTGTGGTATGTTACGCATGAGCCGCTTCAGTGAGACCGTGCTAGAAAAACTCCAACGCAGAAAAGCAAACTAATGGAGTGCTGACCTAGAAAAGGGAGGATGTACAGTTCCACTTTGTACAGGGAGGGCAATACGGACGGAAAAGTAAAGCAAATAGAGAGAAGAGGATGGAAAGTGGATGTGCGAGAGTACATCGCATTTTTCTAACTGTGAAATCTCGTGTTTCATTTCCTTCAGAAAATTAAATTGTATAGTGACGTTTACAAGCTTTTTCACTAAAAATGACCTTGCATTACAGAAAAAAAGTCTTGATTCAACACAAGATGTGATCTTTTTCCATGGTGTAACAAAAAGAAGACAGGATCTGCTTAAAACTAGAGTAGGCTTGAGGCTTTGGAAGAAAAAGATTAAGAAACCGAATGCGAGACGCTGCATATGGAATGAGAAGTCGCAAGCCAGGATGTGGGCTTGAATGCAACCGCTTTACTGATCACATCTCACCGTAAGCCTGAAAAGACTAAAAAAAAAGCATTCCCGCTGACTTAACATTATTAACAGTCTCGAATTTGAGCTTGAAAAAAGTTCATAAATGATTTCTCAATAGGTGTTTCAGCTATTTTCAATGCAGCTTACATCGGAACTAAAATATAAAGGAGAGGGAAAAAGCAAGTTTGTTTAAATTTGCTTTCAAATGAAATCTCACACTTAAAAAAAAAGGACAAATTTATCTTACATTAAACTGTTTTTGCAAAAAGACTCATCTAGCAGTCAATATATCGTACAACCGTGAGCTTTGTACGCTTCAGTAATGTATTCGAACATTTATACGATCAGGGATCTGAACGAGCTTTGTTACGTTTAAAGAGAAAAAAAATTTCTATCCAATCATGGTGCGATTTTAGTAAAAAATAATTGTTATCATCGATAATGAAATTGATCGAAAGTCTTTTCTGGGTCCCTGCTAACAATGAACGTTATGTACAAAAAAGGGTTGAACTAGTACAGTCATGCATTTATCGCCTCACTTCGAATTCAAAGACCATTATCATTTGGTTAATGATTCCCGCGTTATATAAACTGGAATAAATAATTAATGAACATTACTGCAGATATTTTCAAACCTGGCTCAATTTAGAAGAATATAATGGAATCTTAAGAAATTAAAATAAGTCGAGTAATTATTTCGTTCAAAATTCAACTAGTTCTTATTTGGTCATTTATGTAGGAATTTCTAACAGATTTTTCCCCTTGAAATCTTGAGTGATTTCCAATGATATTCTCAAGAGGCTATTTTTTCATCAATTGAGACGAGGACTTGATGGCAATCACTAGTTCATACCGATCTTCCTAATACGCGTTATTTTTTTTAATATTTTATGAAATGTGTGTATGCCCAGTATTTTTCTTGCAAAAGATACAATTTTCATTATAGAAGAATCTTTAATTGACAGAGCTACATGATTATACCAGAATAAGAGCCTTATATTTACTCCTTAAAAACTTGCCTTGAGACTTATTATGGAATTGTTTGTTTATTGAGAATTCGTATTTTTGAACTATATATATATATAACACTTTTCTACAGGAGACTGGTGCCCTCCTTAGTGTGAAAATTGCCCAACAATAATTCGTTTACAATGATAAAAAGTTATCGATTTGCGCTTACCCCGAAAAGAAGTCGGCTTAATGGTATAATAATTTCAAGAAGGTTTAGAATCGTCTTATATTTTGAGTATTATTGACTGACTTTTCACGAAGAATGACTTCAGAAATAAATGTAAATGATATCTAAGCATCGCTGCGATACTATAAAAATCCAATATGAAGCATGCATCTCTATCGAAGCTTCTTTAGCTATTCCACAAAATAATGCTTCAGAATCCACCTAAAATAAGAAGTTCTAATTTGACATGTCATTGCTTCTAACTCCCACGAGGCGTGGTGGCTCATCTGCCTTGGGTTTTTTGTCTGAAATTGTAGTTCCTATCTGAAAGCATAAATTTCCTTTTTAAATTTGAAAAAATATCCCTACACAAAAAAATACTAATTAAAAACAAAGTGAATAATCTATATTTAACACGTGCGTCGAATATTTGTATCATGGACCTAGGTGTTCTCTTATTCTTTTATTCTTTGGTCTTAAAGTGTTCTGGTTATTTCCTAGAAATCTTGACAGACATCTAATCAAGAGACAGGAAGTCCATATTTAATGCATTGGGTAAAAAAAAAGGTAATTAGGGATGGAAGCGCTATGATCCAAATGTCTCTCACGTGCTCTTATGTCAAGCTAAGCTCAGCTTGAAATTCAAATTGAAACAGAAAGGGGAAAAACTTCAAATTTGCAATTTGCAATAGAGAACACAACAAATAACAGTGATTCCATTGACAACCCCTATTTTAATAAGTACTGTCCATATATAAAATGCGTTAGAAAATTAATATCCAATAATGACAAAAATTGTATGAATTTTACTGGAACCTAAAATATTATTTAAATACTAAGGGCGACACTATACCAATGTAGATAATAAACAAATTCGGGGATAAAAGGCCACGAAAGTTCTATGGAAAAAAGTCTCGAGGAAAGAAATGTGGACGTTCACAATCTCGGAAGGACACCTAAGACTGGAGCAGGCTTAGCTGCAGCTTGCAATAAAAAATGCAATGCTCAGAAAAAAAGTCAATGATAAGATCAGTTAGTTTCTGAGCTTCTTACAGTATCATAGAATTTACTGATCAGCTTTTACATCATTTACAATTCTGGTTTTTTTTTCGTTTGCTAAATGTACAGGACATTTCGTGAATTTTAAGTTCTGATACACCAGTGGGGAGCCAGAATTCCCTAATACTTTTTTTAATTGCACAAAACATCACTTTACTTTATGTCATCACATCACAAAATTATCACACCAAGTAAAAACTTTTTCTTTGCTGTTTTGGTGCAGAGATCAGGGAACAGAATTATATTCAATAATTGTCTCATCGTTTATTGACCCTAGGCAAATTTCACTTTATCTTGCAGCATTAAAATTAAGTACAATGGCGAGAAAAAAGTTTAACCTCATGAGTTTTCGAAGATTCTACGATTTTGTCTAGATTTGTAGCAGAGTATCTATTGATTAAGAAACACTTCATTATAAGGAACATGCAATTGAGTTTCACATTAATCACTTCGTTTGATTCCGTATTTGACAATATATCAGTAAAGGTTCTGTCGGATGAAAAATCAAGGTATCAGGTTGATTGAGGAGATTCCTATAGATTGATTATATAATAAATTTTGATCAATCAATAGGGAACAAGTGACACGTCTACGAAACAAAAGATTTTGATTTGCGAATTTTGCGCGCTGGGCGTTGCGTCTAATTTCCTGTTTGTATTATCTGACGTCACAACTGCAAGGAGACTTAGGATTCTCTACTAATGCTTCTGGAGGGCTAAAGGTTAGTTTCTATATTGTCTTTTTTAAGCTGCCAAGATTTTGCTATCTTACCAAGTCAAGTGAGACTTTATTCAAGATGAATGTTTTCTAATAAGCCATATGAATGTTTTAAAATCATCTCTAAGCAGAGAAGGACTTCTTTTGAAATGATCTTTACGCTTCTATTTAGTTTTAGGATTAATCAGAGAAAAAACTAGAAACGCAACAATTTTATGAAGTTTATTTCGAAATTCGTTTGGCCATACGGTCCAATAATAAGAAAATAGATTCAGGTGTCAGAATCCAATTCATTTGTCAATTTTGAAAACCTACCTACGTTTCGACCTATTATAAGATGCTTTGATAAATTCTATTAGTGTTTAATATTTCGGGTTTTAAATTGATTCAAACATTGTTGTATTTATTTATGAAGAAAGAATAATTGATTCTCCTTTTTTGAGTGTTACTTTCTCGAGATAAAATTTGAATATTTTTAAGTTCAAAATCAAAATGATGGCCAAATTACCACGTATGTTGTGATAAACCAGTATTCTTATTTCACCAATATAAACTTTGTTGTAACTTTTACACTTAATCAAATACACTATTCCAGATAATTTTTCTTTGCTGTCCATATCTTCTTTATCAAAAGTTATGGAAGACATTGAAAAAGGGCTCTTTGTGTTTTAAATGTCGATGATTTCTTCGCTATTGTCCCATCTAATAAAACTGACGAGTTCATAAACACCATCAACAGCATTGAAGATTCGATCAAATTCACTATTGAAAAAGAAAGTAATATTTCTATTGCTTATCTCGACCTAATGATTTTTAAAACTCGTGAAGGAAACCTAATTACCAATTGGTTCAAGAAACCTTAATAGTCAGGACGTTATGTGAACTAAAAATTCTCACCATTTATTTATTCAGAAAGTTCGTCTAGTTAATGGTCTTATTGACAGATATGTACAGTTAAGTGATATTCAATTCCGAAAAGAAAACCTAGATCAATTAAAAATAACATCAGTACAAAATAATTACCCACTTCAATTAATAAATAATATCATCAAAGAAAGAGTTCGCGAAACTTATAAGAGTTCTTCGGAAGATAAAAATGGATCGAAACTTACCAGAAGACTGACCTTAAAGTCTCCTTACCATATGTCGAAGGTCTTTCTGAACGTCTTAGATGTTCTTCCAAAAAATAATATATAAATCTTTATTTCACAAACAACAATACTCTGAATTAATTCCATTTTGTTAGGAACAAAGATACGGACAGCTTTATATTTGATAAAGTGTAAAAGTTGCAACAAAGTCTATATTGATGAAACTGTTAGAAGACTTAAAACTCGCGTCAGCGAACGTAAACGTGATTGTGAATAAGGGAATCAGAATACTGGCTTATCGCAACATGCGTGGGAATTGAACCATCATTTTGATTTTGAATTTAAGAATATTAAAATTTTATCTCGAAGAAGTAATACTCAAAAAAAGGAGAATCATTGAATCTATTTTCATAAATAAATGCAACACAGTTCACATCAATTTAATTACCGATATATTAAACATTAATAAAATTTATCAAAGTATCTTATAAATGTAAGTCGATACATCTTAGACAATATAATAATTATTTTAAGTTTCATCGGTTTGGCGCGCTTCCTCATTTGGTGTTTTCACATTCATATCCGCCTTCTTAATTACTCATCGTGAAACGACAGTACCTCTAATGTATTCGTTTGTCCATGTTATTGTCCTCCCAAAACGCAACACCTAATTGTGAAAATGTATTGGAAATTTTGAACTCTGAAGCCTAGCTCTTTAAAAGCTTGAGAGTTTATTTTCAATATGTCAAGTCCTTCGCAACAAACTCCGTTATTATACAGCATGGATAATTAATCATATTTACCACTTAACTATATGGAATGGAAACTGATGTCTGTCCGCTCCAAAAAAATATGTCCATATTTTCTAACTCTTCCTCATCACAGGTAACGAATCTCGTACAATTTTTACTTATAATTTGTATTTCAAATTATAGGCAAGTTTATATTTTCAAATATTTTCAATTTGACTAAGGTTATTTAACACCTTGAAGAAGAACTGCTATAGGTCGAAACGTACGTAGCTTTTCAAAAATTCACAAATAATTTGGACTCTCACATCTGAATCTATTTTTTTTACTATCGGACCATATGACTAAATAAATTCCAAAATAAACTTCTTATGAAATACAACGTATTTTATATCCGGTAAAGTTTCAAGGTTCCTCGAAGTTTTCCAAGGATAATTATTATTTGTTATAAGCAGTTTTTTCGATAGCCTGATGAGCTCGGATATCCTGAGCTCTCAGTCCAAGTGTGTCTTTGGAAGAGGTGGACATTTAATTTCATCTAGTTTTTAGGATGTTCTGGATTCC
>WSXT02225391.1:0-16617 GCA_011762715.2 Neuroterus valhalla | reverse complement strand
ACATGCTCCGATAACCTTTGGTTTGGCACATGGGGTCTGGCTAGACCCCTGTATATATGCATGCAAATGTATGGAAAATTGAAATCTTCCGTTTTTGCAGGTGTGCTGATATACATTTATACAGTATGCAGGTGTATATTTTTGGTTTTTGCGTCATCCTTGTGATTTTCTTATTTTTTTAATTACCTACTCAGGTGGGAATAAAAAAAAACCGGCTTGCAACCTCTACCTACAAAAAAAAAATCTCAGAATAACTATTCTTAAATTTCTACAAAATAAGTTGGAATTGACAATAGGAATATATTCCTCGATTCCATGCATGACTTTGAAAGAAGGTAATAGTTTCATTAAAGATAACTGTAGCACATCCTAAAGACTCAGTGTCTAGATACGTAACTATGGGACAAACTTTATATTGAAACTTATTTTCTTGATATTAAATTTTTTCCGTTGTAACGCGTTACAGTCTGCTTAGAAAACTATTGCATTATTTTACCCTTCATTTTTCTTCATCGCATTTATTACTGTAGATTGAAAAAAATACATAATAGTGAAAATGAATGGTGGGAAGGTAAAAAAGTCGTACCTCCTGTTTGTACCTGAGTAGTTACAACTAATTCTTCCATTCCACAGGTAATATGTCTAGGGGTGAAAAATGAGGTTCTTCAAATAGAGCTGAATGGGTGAGACTTTTTTGAATATCTTTAAACATCAAATGGAACTATTTTCAATCATGAAATTTCAGGTCTGGGAATATTGAATCTTTTAGTGTATTTTAGATTTTTTCGCATCTTACGGGTAGAAAACAAGGGTGTTCCAGAAGAGCTAAGAGGATGAAACTTTTTTAGTATCTTGAAACATCAATCGGAAATACTTTCATTCATAAAATTTTAGGTCTGGGATATTGGGCATTTTCTCAGTGTATTTTCGATTTTTTTTATCTTAGGGGTAGAAAACAAGGGTGTTCCAGGAGAGCTAGAGGGATGAAACTTCTTTTAGTATCTTGAAACATAAAAAGGAACTATTTTCAATCATAAAATTATAGGTCTGGGACTTTCGGAATTTTTGAAAAATATTTTTGATTTTTTTTTTGATCTTAGGGGTAGAAAACGAGGGGTTACGAAAGAGATAGCGGGATGGAACTTTTTTTATTATCTTGAAACGTCAAATTGAACTATTTTCAATCATGAAATTTTAGGTCTGGGACCTTGAGCATTTTTTTAATATACTTTTTATTTTTTTGAAGGTTAGGGGTAGAAAACGGGAGTGATCCGAGAGGGCTAGAGGGATGGAACTTTTTTTGGTATCTTGAAACATCAAATAGAACTATTTTCGGAACGGTCGGAGCCTAGCGCTGCGCCGGTTCTGCTTTCCGAGCAATATATTTCAAAGATTCCCATATAAAATATATAGGGGTCTGGCCAGACCCCATGTGCCAAACCGAAGTATATTAAAAAAAAAATTACTGTAATTATCCTCATATAGCATTTATCCTTCCAATTTTGTTTTTATTGGAAGCAAATGAAATTATAGGAAAAGTCAGGGAGTTTAAGTACGCTATCTCAATCAGAAGATTAATAAAAAAACAAATTAAATCGCCAAAGGTCTGGCTGGACCCATGTGCCAAACGGAGGGTTAAGTACGATGCAAGTGCGTTTTTAAATGGATTATGAAGTTATTGAACGATTTTTCCTTCAAATTGACCTATTTTGATTGAGAAATAAGTAAAACCATTCAAAAGTATTCCAATTAACGACTACTGGAAACTAATTAAATGATAATGCAAGTATTCTAAAATAATAAAATGTTTTTAACCTCTGTAATAATTAATTATCAAACACATAACCAGTCAATTATTATGCGTACAAAAAGTAGACCTACTGAGCAACTATTGAAAAATGGTAGGTTTGGAAATAATTTAACGAACTTCACACAAAAAAATTGTTGGTACGATTCCGGGAAATATTTTAAATAATTTTTGGTGCAAAAAACGAATTTACTATTTTCAAATACAACTTATGCTCTTCATTAAATATTCAAATGCTATGTTTGAAATTCTTGTATTTCGGTGAAAATTTGTCTTTGGGGCAGAAATTACATTACTTTGTTGGCGCCATCTTTTTCGGTAAAAAATTCCAATGTTTTCGATAAGATTCTTATTTTCAAAATGATTGATCCCTTACGATGAAAAATTTCTCCTCAGTATGAAAATTGATACAATCACAGACATACATACGTCGAGAATTTTGTTGCAAATTCAGCTTTGTATGTTGGAAATTCAATAATTTGGTTGAACATTTGACTTCTTCGTTACTAATCAAATTATTCTGTAGCCAACTCGAATCGTTCTCAGCATACTTATAATTGTGTATAATTGCGAACCCTCCAGAACACTTTAATCCCAATTATTGTCAGAGATTCATTCAATAATCAGTATTTCTTGTGAATTTGAGGAAACTCACTTTAATGGTTTCCGAAGGCTTGAAGTGTGAAGTTTAATTCAAGATTAGCGATCGATAAGACGGTAATTAATGGCGTGAGAGCAGTCGAGTGTGCACCTTATTTGATTCGACATCCTTGAGGAGGTTTTTTCAGACGCTCAAAAAGGGAACTACTAGGAGCGAGTTCACAAAAAAAAGGTGAACCACACAATTTTTTTGCAAAATTTTCTTTTAAACGAAAGAAGTAGTAACCGAAAGATTTCGTAGAATTTTGAAGGATTTCCAAAGATTCTCGACAGATATGATAGATTAAAAGAACGATAAAAGTTTGAAGAGAATTTACGAAAATTCACTGAGACTTCAAATTATTTATAGGAACTGTAGATAATTGGGTAAGATTCCAAAGTGATTTACAGTTTATCTTTAAACCTTAATCGTTACAAATAATTTCAAGGAATCTCCGCTGGATCCGTATTGTAAAATCTCAAAGGATTTTATGTGGTTCTATAAGAGTTCAAGGAATTTTACAAAATTTAAGTTATTTATTGCGATTTTGAAAGTAGAAGATTAGGAGTAAGAACGAAAATACGTTCAATCAATTAAAAAGACTCGAATAGATTTGAGAGAATCTGAAAAAATCCAGAAAAGATTACAAACAATTGAATAAGTCCAGGAGAAATTAAAGGAACCAGGTGTGAATTTCAAATCCATAAAAAAGCTTCAGATAATTTAAAAATTTCAATGATTCCAGTAGAAATAGAGTCAGTTCAAGAATATAGAAAGGGGTTCGAGAGATCCAGATAAAATCAATCAGAATTCAGAACAAATCATGGATATTCAGGGGGAATGGAAAAAAATTTTCAAATTCCATAATATTTTCATCAGATTGGGTAATTTCAAAGAATAGTGAGAGAGACCGTGAGAAATTCAGAAAATTTTCCGTCACAGCCGAAAAAAAAGTTGCATGATTAATAATAAGAAGCGTGAGTGGATATATGTGGACAAAAATCAGGCTAGACGTTGAAAGAGGTGATAAACTGTGGGTATGTATTGGAGCAGGAAATTTCACAAGAAATGGTTGAGCCACTCAGGGAAAATTCACGGAAGGTGATGCAGAACCTTTAGCAAAAACTAGAGAAGAGAACAGGAGTGAGAAAACTGGTAGGATGAAATAGAAAAGGATGAGGAAGAGGAGAAAAGAAAGAATATAGTGTCAGAAGGAATAAGATAAGGAGAAAGGGTATCAAAGAAAATGTAGGCAACGTGCTAAACAGGTTTAATGCAAAGGTACATGTGGAAGAAGTGAGAAGTGTACGGGAGGACGAGGGAAGAGGGGACAAAATGAAACTGGCTTCTACAGGTAAGTGAACAGAGGATAGAAGATGTCATGGCATAAGAAGAGAGACGTATGAATTGCAAGTAATGAAAAAAAGTGGTAGAGGGGGAAGGTAAGAGAAAGAGTACATTTGCGTTAGGTATGAAAGGATACGGAGAAGGTCAGGAGAAAATGTTATAAAAAAAAGGAAGAGAAAAAAATAGAAGAGAAATAGAAAGGAAATGTTACACAGAATGGAAGGAGAAAATAATGATGGGAATTTCACTGGAATGTAGTTAGATGGGAAAGAGTAAATAAAAGGATGTTGCAGGAATACAGGTGATAAGTACAAGAAGTAGAGGGGAAGATTGAATAGCTTTGAGGAATGAAAGGAATGTTTTTGGGAGTGAGAAAAGATTTTATCGTTGAGGAGGTGTATGAGGATGGGTTGGAGGAACACAAGGAAGGAATAATGGCAAAAGAGGTAATGAAGGGATAGGAAAATCGGGAGATAGTAGGGATATATGGTAATTGACGTATAGAGTAAAGAATAGAAGAGGAAAGATAGTCGATTGAGGGAAAAGCAGAATGTAAGAATTCAATCATGGTAAGAGATTTAAATGCAAGAACAGAAAGAAAGGAGGAAAAAGGAAAAAGAGTTGATAGGATTGGAACAAACTCAAGATAAAAAGATAGATATGAGAAGCAGAGGAAACCACTGAGAGATCAGAAGAGATTAGATGGTTTATCTTGAACGGGAATATTGAAAGAAAATTGAGAAGCAGATCGTAAGAAAGGAGTAGGAGGGGGAACAGTAAGAGGCTAGAAATAGGTTAGAACGTAGACTTGGACCAGCCCTCACTAATAGTGAGAAGGAAAGGAGGAAGAACTTACAAACGGAAAAAAGCTGAGGAGAATAAGAAGGAAAAAAAGTGAGACAAAAAAGACCAGAATAGTAAGCCAAAAGAAGAGAAGAAACTAGAGAAAATATGAAGGTTGAGTAAATGGAGAATGGGAATATAAATAGGGAGAAAGAAATGGTGAATGGGAAGTTCACAATGACAGTAGGAGATACTGTTGTAGGAGTATTGTGAGAAAGGGGCAGCCAAGATGAAGAACGTTAGAAGGAAGGGAAGAGAGTAAGAGCGAGATTGGAAGAATGGAAAAAGGAATAGTTTTGTGAAAAAATACAGAAAAAAGATGGAGTAAAATGCGTTATGTGATCAGAGGAAAAAGGAGAAGGATGGGAAGTTTGAAGAGGAGGCAGGAAAAGTGAAGCGGGGGAGATCACTCGGTGAGAAATAGATACAGCGGAGGTGTCAGTCAAAGAGAGAAAAGCTGCAGGAGTAGATGAAATAATCGATGAATTAAGGAAATATAGAGGAATAAAATCAAAAGTTGGACATAGATATCGCGAAAGAGGGTCTGGAAAGGGGAAGGTTGTCCAGAAATTTGGGGAGAAGGGATAGTCGTACAAATTGTAATAAAAGTAAAAGGGGGTGAGGTCAAAGATTTCTAGAAAGTAACACTGATTCCAGAATTGCATAAGATATATGTTATGATAGTTTTCATGCATTTGAATGCAGCGTTTGATTTATTGAAAAGGGAGAAGATGGATTAAGCTATGGAAATAAGGGGGAGAGAAAAGGATTATGTGAAAGAGTAGCTGAAATATTCAGGGAGGAGAAAAGTGAGGTAAGTGTTGATTCACAAATAGACGATAGTTTCCAAATATCCAAAGGTGTAAGACAGAGATGTTCGCTAAGTCTACTCCTGTTTATTGCTTTAATTTCAGATTTGAAGAAGAAGATGATTAACTTGATTATATGACGTTGAATAAGAAATTTTAGTCTGCTTCTCCTCCAATTGCAAGCTTCTTGAATTTCAAGTTAGGATACTGTTTCATATAGTATGCAAGCACTCAATTCGGTGGAATCTTCGGGCAGTCAACAATAGACTCATTTTTTGATTCGATGACCTTTCTCTCGAAAGAGAGAAATGCGACTTCTTTATCATCCATAGTATTCCGGAAAAATACATTCGACACTTTTATTCCATAGGACAAGCTTCATGGTCCCGGGAGTACGTACAGGAATGGACGTGTTATCAGTAACAATAGTATGCCACAGGTGTGCATCAAGCTTACTTCCAATATCACGCCTCTCTCAGAGGAGTCTTCGTTTATCTCGGAAACAGTAGGAATAACATTCACTGATATCGAGTTCAGTAGCTAGGGATAACTTTCAATCATTAAAAATCCTGTAAATTTATTTCTGGGAACTCAGTTTCTTTCTTTACTTTAAGCACGTCTGATGACCGTGAGATGAGTGACCACATGCTTGACGGAATAACAATATACCTCCCCTTTTTCTCAATTTCCTTGCATCCGATATTGCAGTCGGCCAGGGCTGCGAATTCGACCACATGAATAGTTCGGTCACGGTGCACTTGATAGTACACGCCATAGGTTCTCGAAGAGTTTAGGACACGCCCTGCACCTATCGCTGGAAACCTCTTGAAGTAAACCTGACGAAAACCTCTTCGGTATGCTGAGATAGTCTATCACACCATGCTGAAAAGTGGAAATGAAACTCTTTGTTCCTGAATTGAGCCCAGATGATTTGAGGAAAGCAAACGTTGAATTATGTGACGAGGATTGAACTTTTACAATTTCGTAAAAGTTTCCGTGCATCATTTAGTCTTCATGCTATCTCAGGAAGTTATTGGTCTCTGCTTTCTCCATCTGTGCTTTTATAAGTAAAGCAAATTGTCGCAGTAATGTACTGTCCTTATTTCTGATGTTGAGGTTCAGGCCCTTGAGTTTTAGCTGCAAGCTCTTCGGCTTTGTAAAAGAACGCTCTTTCCGTACTAATTTCGTTATTCCTGACCATTGCAAGGAGAGAACCTCTACCGTTCGCGATGATATGAGCAGTATAAGGGATAATCTGGTCGTGAAGGCATTGGAGATTGAGAAGTCCGCGTCTACATTTGAGGCGTTCAATGCAAAAGCGCCAAACGCACGATTTGATATGCAAGCTTTTCTTCATGCTTTCTTAGTGCTTAGTGCTTTCTTAGTGCAGAGGCTTAAGCTATAGTATGATCGGTTCTGTTGTAGCAGATGAACGACTGTAGGTGACGGAAGCAGAATCGGTTTCGACGACATTATTTCCATAATTAAAAAACTAAAGAATGGTTAAGCTGCCGGTGTGGGTAGTATTTCCTCTAAAATGCCTAAGTTCGGTGGCGGATATTTTTTTGTGTTGCTGTGTGAATTTATGAATATGTGTGCTATGAATAAGGTAGTTCCGAGTGATTGGGGAAAGGCCATCATTGTTCCAATCTGCGTCAGGCAAGGATGAGTTATGTCCTCTTGGATGTGTAATATATACATGGACAAATGTCTGAGAATGGCTTTATTTGACGAGGGAGTTCATGATCTTAGGACAGTAAAAGTTCGTAGCCTTGCGTTTGCAGATGACAAGATCGTTACCGCAGAATCAGCCGAGGACTTGCAGAGGTAGTTGAGCAGACTGGATACCAGCATGAAGAGCATGGGTCCTAACATCAACGTGAATGAGATAAAAATTATTGTGCATGAAAGTAAGGGTGCGAAAACTAAATTTAATATTGCCCCAAGTGGAGGAAATATAGAACAAGTTGATAATTTCATGTATCTCGGAAATTTATTCACTTCTTACGGAAAGATAGATGCAAAGGTTTCTATACGTATGAATGAGGGTAGAAAAATTATCGGTAGTGTACGGACGATTACTAAGAGTAAGAATGTAACAAATAAATCTAAAATTGCTATTTATGAATCCCGTGCTGACACCAACCATGCTGTACGGTAGAGAGACCTGGGCGTATCAGGAAGAGGATAAGAGTAAATTCAACGCGATCAGCAAGAAATTCCTGCGTAGTATGTTCGGTAAGACGCTAATAGACAAAGTGACTAATAAATGGTTCCTCAAAGAATATGATGGTTCGGTCACATTGAGAGAATAGATGACGAGCGATTAACAAAGCAAGTATATCTCGGTAAGGTGAATGGTATCGTACCCAGAGGAATGCCAAACAAGGAATGGATAGAATTTGTGAATGAGACCCTTCAGAGGAAAAATATAAAAAGCCGTAGAAACACAACAGCTTGTATGAAAATATGCATGGATGTGAAAGCAGCAAAAGGTTTATGCCAGAAAAGGGTTGTTTGTAGAGGAATAGTATATAAAAAAAAGTGTGAAGCCAGAAACGAACGATTTTGGACACTGATTGGCCTGTGTAAGGCTATCGCTCAGTGGAATATTTTGATGGCTTTGTAAAACTCTTTGTACAAGGTGTTTGCTCGAGAGATCAGGAAGCGACCCGTGTTTGAGCGATGTTGCACAGAACAAGTTTGAAAGCAGAAACATGC
Source organism: Neuroterus valhalla (assembly GCA_011762715.2). Lineage (NCBI taxonomy): Eukaryota > Metazoa > Arthropoda > Insecta > Hymenoptera > Cynipidae > Neuroterus > Neuroterus valhalla. The sequence goes on along the minus strand of WSXT02225391.1, from coordinate 8,450 downwards.
TGAACTTATTTTTACTGTGTTTTGTTCTTATCAGATCTTATCTCTCATGTTGCCAAGGTAGCCTCACATATATTCATTTTGCTTAACAGTTCAATTAAAGCCTCAGTTTGCTGAAAATTTTGCGTCTTGGGCGAAGCTTTAGGATTAAAAAATTAAAGATGAAAATCAAATCAGTTTCTTTCTTTTCGCAAAAAACTTGAAATGAATTATAAGACAAATCTAATAGCTATCCCTGCTTCCTTTTCATATTCATCACTTGCACGGGATTCCCCATGTCAATTCCACTTTCAAATCTTTCCGTAACAATTCCGAATTTTCCAGTAGTACAGCGAAGCTGAAACCAAACGAGTTACACTTAACTCAAAGTGACTTTCTTGATGGTACAATAATAATTAATCTAGTGCGTGTTGATATCAAGAGCCTCGAGTCTGCTCTTCGGCCATCAAACAACCTCAAACAAACAGAATAGATCTGATACGGCAGACATGTTGGTCGCAGATATCTTGTTCAATGCCGACAGATCGGACGGCAAAATCCTTCGAAGAAGGTGTTTGTATCTGCTTTGTAAAACCTCTCCAAATGATGTTGTATCCTGCATGCGGCTCTCAGGCACGTCCAAGTATTTAAAGGTCTCTCCAGCAATAATGCGTCTGGGAGCACTTCTATTCACAAGCTTAGGGTTCTTATCTATACCTGATATTCCTCCAGGTTCCAGATGAATCTAGGCACACCTATCCAATCCAATGCCCATACTGATTTATTGTGTGTACCCCTCAACGACACTTGAACCATCTTCAAGATGTTTCTTCTCAGGAGCGTTGATCTTTAAGTCACCCTAAAAGATACCTTTCTGGAAAGAGACGCTGTCAGTTGTCGCACGATGTTTTCTAGAAGTAATAGTAAATCTGGTTTTCCAAAGAGCTGTCAATCTTTTTATGCATCCTGCCATACGTGAGTTGAGGAAGCAGTCCGCGTACAGCTTTTATTTACGTAAGGTTTTACGGCATGATTTCTTAACACTTGCTGTAAAAAATGCAGAAGTTCCGGTTGTTTCTGGCATCACGGAGTATGCAGGTGCGCCATGTTACTTCTGTGACAATACTTGCATCATAGCAAATAATCAGGTAATTACAAGGTAGATCTGTCCATAAAGAATGAAGATTATTTTTCTCGTTCTCGTCTTCCACTATCCTAGAAACACCGTAAAGGACACATCATTCAGGTGCCATGCAGCTTTCAGCATGGTTGTTCACGCCTTAGACTGGTGGCTTTTTCTTTGGCACCATCCCTAGAGAATCGTCTGCAACTGTTTATTAGATTCTGCAACCATATTCAGCAGGATCCCTTGGCACAGGGACTATTATCCTGGTAAGTATAAAACGTAGCGTGACGAAACAAATTAGCGACGGCGAGCAAGGAAGTTTTTATCGTTTTGAGCATGTGACGAAGAGAGAGAGGGAGAGATCACATCTGCATCTTACCCTACTATATTCAATTTTCTTACGGAACAATTTCAGCAAGAATTATTTTCCTTTTTTGAAGTTTTCTTCCTTGGTGTCTTCATTTTCTCAAAAGCTCTTCATTTACTTTATCTACACTTCCTTAATCTTCTTCTTTCGCTACTCTAACTTTCTCTACTTCCTTCATCCATTCTTTTCTCATCTTTTCTTCTCTGAAGATTCCCCTAACACTTTCTTTTCATTTGCACCTATTTTTTTCCTCTCATACCACCACCTCATACATGCTCCCGTGTCCCTTAAGAATATTCTCATATTTTGCATTTTCTCTTCCTATTCTTTCTCCAATAAAAAAAAAGTCTAATTCCATAATATTTTCATCAAATTGATGAGATGAGAGCAGATAGGATAGAATGCTAGGAGGATTCTTTGAAGTAAGAGAGTGATAAGGGAGAGTAGTAAGGAAACATAAAGAATAAGGATGACCGTGAGAAATTCAGAAAATTTTCTGTCACCGGCGAAAAAAAAAAGTTGCAGAAGTAATGATGAGAAGTATAAGGGGATGTTTGGTGACAGAAATGAGGCTAGAGGGACGTTAAGAAAGGTGATGAAATGTGGGTACGTAATTGAACAGGAAATTATACAAGAAACGGTTAAGCCATTCAGGGGAAATTTATGGAAGGGGGTGCGGAACCTTCAGAAAGAACTGAAGAGGAAACTAGTAGAATAAAATAGGGAAGGATAGGGAATAGGAGGAGTACAGAAAGAATATAGTGACAGAAGGAATAAGATAAGGAGGAAGGGACTCGAAAGAAAATGTAAAACTGATATAATTGAAGATTAGACAGGATGAGAGAGAGGAAAATGGAGGAAGGGGCCTCAGTAGGTAAGTGAACAGAGGATAGAAGATTTAATGGCATGAGAAGAGAGACGTATGCAATGAAAGTAATGGAAAAAATCGGAAGAGGGAAAAGGTAAGGGTAAGAGTACATTTGCGTAAGGTATCAAAGGGTACGGATGGAAGATATACAGTGGAATCAAGGTGAAGAGAGAAGAGACGTAGTAGAATTTGAGGAGTCAGAAGAAAATGTGTTAAAAAGGGAAGCGAAAGAAATAGTGAACAAATAGAAAAAAATTGTTGCACAGAATGGATGGAAAAAAGAATTACGGGAATTTTACTGGAATGAAGCTGGATGAGAAAGAGTAGAGGAAAGGCTGTTGCAGGAATATAGGTGATTCGTACAAGAAGTAAAGGGAAAACTTAGATAGCTTCCGACAATGAGAGGATTGTTTATGGGAAAGAGGAAAAATTTCATTGTTGAGGAGGTATATAAGAATGAGCTGGTGGAACACAAAGCAAGAATAATGGCAGAATAGGTAATAAAGGATAGACAAATTGGAAGATGGTATGATAGGACCTAAGGGAACTCACGGTAAAAGGAGAGGTTTGAGGAGAAGAGGAAATCACTAAGTAGATTAGAAGGGAATGAATGGTTTATCTTGAACGGGGATAATGAAAGAATATTGTGAAGGAACGGCAAGAGAGTAGAAGGAAGGGGAAACAATGAAAGGCTTTCCTTTCTTCATTTCCTGAAGTCTAGCTGGCGATTTTTGGACATCTCCTTTTATTACATCCTTTCTTCAGACATTTTGGTTATCTTCCACTTTCCTTTACCCCTTACTCCCAATTCCCCTTTTCCTTCCCCAGTTCCTCTTCCTATTCCTATGCCCTCTTCTTTGCTTTGCTCTTAACTTATCCCTCCAAGTGTCTCCTCCTACTATATACTTCGACGTTTTTTAATCTACCTCTAAGGTTCATCTTTAATGTAGCTCTTGAATCTTCTCTATCTCCTTCTTCTCTTTTCTTCTCCGTGTTTCAGCCTAAGGATTTGATGACGGCTATGCCAGCGTATCCCTGATATTCTTTTTTTCCTGTCACTTTCTGAACCTTGTAACCATAATTTAATCTGTATTGAGTCACAGATTTTTCATATTAGATTATTTTTTCCAAACCTGTAATTATCTCCGCCATTCGTCTCCTACTATCCGCTTAAGGCACTTCTTCACCAGTTTTTCCAGTGTGTATATTTTTGCTTTGCCTATCCTTACCCCTGTCCTTTCTCCTCCCATTCTTTTTCTCCTAATCGTCTGCTTCAAATCTAAAATGAGAATATTGAACTCGAATATTCTTAGTGGACATTAATGTCCTATACTTCTATCTGTTTCAATGGAGGATTTGATAATTATCTTAAACATTCGTGATTTTCAATGAGATGAACTGCTTTGGATTAAAAATTGAATTTTTTTCTCTTGAAATATATCCTATTACATTCTGCGTTAAAAAATCACTTACCCCTCAATAATCAGCTTTTCATGTTGGAAGATTAATCGTTACTGTTGGAAATTTATCTCTCTAGTTAGGTTTCAAATTATTTATTTTGAAGTAGTTCTTATTGGTCAGAAATTAATAATTCGTTAAATACCTTGTTGCGAATTCGTCTCATTTGGTTAGAAAGAGACTTCTTTGACTAGAAAGTCATTTATTTTGGTTGAAAATTCTTCTTTATGGTTTAAAATTTAACTGCTTGGTTGGAAGTTGACCTCTAATGTTGAGAATCCAATTTTCTGATTAGAACCTCACCAACTCGGTTGGATCCATTTTTCCCTAATCCATTTACTTAAGTTGAAAATCTAATATTTGTTGGGAAATCGTCTCTTAGTCTCGTAGAAGTTCAACTACTATTCTGGAAGCTGGAAAATGAGTTGAAATTTAGTTTTTCGACCAACAACTCGCTTCATTGAATCAGAATTCGAATATTTTGTTGAACAGCCGTCTCTTCTTGTTAGAAATTAATGATTCTAATTCTGAATTTATCTTTTATTTTTTTGATAGTTCGTGATTTTTTTTAAATTCAACTGTTTTGGATTTCAAATCGAAATATTTTTTTCTGGGAATATAAATTATGAGAATTTATGTTCAAAATTAAATTTATCTTCCTAATCCACTTTTCTTTGTTAGGAGACACATTGAAAGTATTGAAAATTCATTTACGTGGTTTAAAAATTGAATAATTCGTGGAATGCTCTTATTCATTTTTGAAAATCTATTTTTTGGCTAAAAATTTGACTCTCCTATTTGTAGTTCCACTTAAGACTATGACGTTTGATATTTTTTTTTAAATTCATGTTTTTTAGTCGAAAAATTGTGTTTACTCTATATTCACTTATTTCGATAAAAAATTCTTCGTCCTGTTTGAAAATTAAACTAATTGGTTCTAAGGTAAACTCTCGTATTCAAAATCCAATTTTTCATTGGGAACTAGGGTGAGTTTCCAATAAAAAATTCGAAAATATACTTTTTTCAACTTTGAATTCATTCTTTCCAGTCGAAAATGTGACATTTTCGTTGAAAATCGAATTTCTCATTGAACACTCAATCATTTGGTTGGAATGTTCTTTATTCTGTCAGAAATTTGTCTGCTCGGTTGAAAATACTTTGTACATCTCTGAATGGGTTCTCTATTCCGGTTAGAAACAAATTTCTTTGATTTGAAACATATCATTCGGTTAAAAAATCCGTCTCTGTCAACAGGACATTCATCTTAATATCTTCTCCTTTAAAAATCAATTTTTTCTAATTTTCCAAAATCTCTGTGATTAAGAATTGAGCTACTGGGTTTGAAGTTGAAACATGTCTTAAAAATACATATTTTCGATGCAGGAGTAGGATGGAAATAAAGAAAGGTTAAGAAAAATAGAAAGGAGAATGGAAAAGAATCAGAGGGAGGAAAGAAGGAACAATATAGTGATAAAGGTTATAAGATTGGAGGGGAGAGATTTGAAGGAAGATTTCAATAAGTGCTAGATAGAATAAATGCGAAGGTACTGGTAGGAGAAGTAAGGAGTATAGGAAGAGATGATGGAAGAAGGGATGAAATGGTGCTGGTAAAATTGAATTACGGATAAGATAAAAGGGAATTTATGCTAAAGAAAATGCAGTTATATGGAAGCGAACCAAGAATAGAAGATAATTGGACGCGGGAACAAAGGAATATGCGGTATAAGTTATTTGTGAGAAAACTGGTACAGTGGGAGGTGGAAGTGATGATGGAAACGTGGCTAGATGAAAAAGAATGGGGAAGAGTAAGAGGAGAGTTGCCAAGAGGTTACAGTTGGCAGAGTCAAAATGCAGAGAAGAGGAATGGAAAGGCGGATCAATGGGAGGAATGGTGATGGGAATGATGAAGGAATATCTAGCAGAGAAGGATAGGAGACTGATGCTGGAAGAAAAAGAAGGATTATTGGTAGAAGAGATGAATATAGGAGGAGAGAGATGGGAGAAAGTGGTAAGTGTATGTGCACGGAGATATGCAGGGGAAATCTGAGGAGATAGAAAAACTGATGGAGAGAAACGAAAAGAAGATGAAGCTCGTAATAGGTAGGAGAGCATACAGATCCTGATCACTTTCCATTATTACTGATGTGATAGGGTGATAAGAGTATCCAAGATACAAATAAATGGGGAGTAAAGGTGAAAAAAACCAGAAGAGGGGACTGGTTAATATAAGGAGGAATGTCGTTATAGTGGGAGAGGATTGGAAATGGATGGGAAAAGGAATGCAAGTTAAAACAGAAGGAAGTGAAAGAGGAACTGAGAAGATGGAGGAGAGGAAAAAGTATTGGAGATGAATGAAGAAGAGAAAAGAAGGAGCATACTGAGATGTGTGATAAGAAAGAAGCAGGATATTGAGACGGTACCATGGAAAAGTATTTCATGGATCTGCTAGGAGGGAAAGAGAATAAAGTAAGGAAGGGTGGAAGAGAGAGAAGGGAAAGAGAGGAGGGAGTGGACATAAAAAGGGAAGAAATAATCAATGTTGTGTAAATAATGAAAGAGAGAAAATCTCTAGGTCGTCATGAAATTCCAAATTAAGTATGGAAGTGTGGGGGGAACGAACTACAGGAGGGATTGGCCAGAAATATGGGAAGAAAGAGTGCAGTGGTACCGATATCGAAAAAAAGCGAAAGAGAGGAAGATTAGGATTATAAGGGTGATGAAAGTATTCAAGATACAAAAAAAACGGGGAGTAAAGGTGAGAAAAGCAGGAAGAGAGGACTGGTTAATATAAGGAGGAATGTAGTAATAGAAATGAGGATCAGAGAAATAAAAAGATCGTTAGAAGGATCAACAAAAAAGAAATTAGTGGGTAGAGGAATGGAAATGGATGGGATAAGGAATGTAAGTTAAAACAAAAGGAAGGACAGAGGAACTAAGAAGATGGAGGAAAGGAAAAAGTATTGAGGATGAATGAAGAAGAGAAAAGAAGGAGCATACTGAGATGTGTGATAAGAAAGAAGCAGGATATTGAGACGGTACCATGGAAAAGTATTTCATGGATCTGCTAGGAGGGAAAGAGAATAAAGTAAGGAAGGGTGGAAGAGAGAGAAGGGAAAGAGAGGAGGGAGTGGACATAAAAAGGGAAGAAATAATCAATGTTGTGTAAATAATGAAAGAGAGAAAATCTCTAGGTCGTCATGAAATTCCAAATTAAGTATGGAAGTGTGGGGGGAACGAACTACAGGAGGGATTGGCCAGAAATATGGGAAGAAAGAGTGCAGTGGTACCGATATCGAAAAAAAGCGAAAGAGAGGAAGATTAGGATTATAAGGGTGATGAAAGTATTCAAGATACAAAAAAAACGGGGAGTAAAGGTGAGAAAAGCAGGAAGAGAGGACTGGTTAATATAAGGAGGAATGTAGTAATAGAAATGAGGAGCAGAGAAATAAAAAGATCGTTAGAAGGATCAACAAAAAAGAAATTAGTGGGGAGAGGAATGGATGGGATAAGGAATGTAAGTTAAAACAGAAGGAAGTGAAAGAGGAACTAAGAAGATGGAGGAAAGGAGAAAGTATTAGAGATGAATATAGAAGAGAAAAGAGGGAGTATACTGAGCTTTGTGATTAGAAAGAAGCAGGATGTTGGGATGGTTCAATGGAAAAAGTATTTCATGGATCTGCTAGGAGGGAAAGAGAATAAAGTGAGGAAGGGTGGAAGAGAGAGAAGGTAAAGAGAGGAGGGAGTGGACATAAAAAGGGAAGAAATAATCAATGTTTTATAAATAATGAAAGAGAGAAAATCTCTAGGTCGTCATGAAATTCCAAATGAGGTATGGAAGTGTGGGGGGAACGAACTACAGGAGGGATTGGCCAGAAATATGTGAAGAAGGAGTGCAATGGTACCGATATCGAAAAAAGCGAAAGAGAGAGATTTAGTATCGTTTTCAGCAACTTTCTCTTAGAAAAGGGTTAGAAAGTAAAGGTTTTTTTCTAAATTTATCAACTTATTTTCAAGGCTTCAGTTAGAGCGAGGTAATAATCAATCGAAGTTAGCAAAAATAATTGTTTAAACAATTCGTTATTATTCATAACAATATTCTCTTAGAATAATGCTACAAAAATGCTGTTTTTTCCGAAATTTACAACTTTTTGTCCACTTTTCATTCACAGTGGGTAATTATTCAATTTAATTGAGCAAAAATAATTGTGTAAACAAATTGTGGATGTTTATTAGTATCTTCTTCTAGATTAATACTACATGGGTGCAGTTTTTTCCTAAAATTTAAAACTTTTTATCATTTTTTGATAAAAGTAATGAAAAAATTATTTCGTGTTAAAAAACAAAATATTCAAACGATTTATTATCATTTCTAATAACATTTTTTTTGCTTGATGATAGAAACTTGCAGTTTTTTCTGAAATTTCAAACTTTTTGCCTATTTTTCACTTAAAGTGAGTTGTTTATTTAATCTCTTCCCATTTACGGGTTTGAGGGCCTCCGTTCCCTTTACAATAGGTTACATAACTGCCTTTAACTACTTATTCTAGCTTAAGTATAACGCTTAACAACTAATTTTTCCGGCTATCTGCTACTATTTACATCGATACTAAGTTCGCCTGATCGAGCTTCCAGGGCTTCCGTTTCCTCTGACCTTC
>WSXT02225369.1:0-16622 GCA_011762715.2 Neuroterus valhalla | reverse complement strand
CCGAACAGTCACCCACCCGAGCGCTAACCGCGCCCAAACATGCTTGACATTCGAGATCCCGCCCAAGTCGGAAGTAACCACGCAGCTACTACCGTCGGTTAATACTTGATAGTATTTACTCGAATTTTGAATTTTCTCGCCCTAATGCTTGAAACTTTCGAAATTTTGAAACGTTTCCAAAGTTTCATGAAACTTTTCATTTGGTCAAAGTTTCATGAAATCTACGTCCATTTACGTAGAAAAATAGGAACACCAGCTAGTATCTTACCTGGAGTATTATACGTTCCCAACTCTGCCTGCTGTCCTCCGAAATTAAATTTCAAAGTTTGTAGTTGGTATTGGAGCAGTTGTGAATTGGAGCTTTTCAGCGTGATCATATTTATTTATCAATCAAATGTGATTTGTAATTTTAACTTATGTGGAATTCCTATGTAATTACTAATGATCAACGGCAGAATGTTTGTAAGGTTTCAAATATGTTCGAGAACCAATTTCACCGCTAAACCTACCCGACCTACACTCGATTCTAGCCTATAAGAAACAAGTGTTAAGTGCATGAGTTTTATTCACGTCACACAAAATGTATTCTATTTGCAAAAGTACACATCCTGCGACCGGCGTGGAACACTCCATAACGTGTTATTTTTTTAACCGTTCGGAAAAATGTCTCGTCGTTGCAGGGGCAAATATTATTCGGGTATTCCGCTTAATACCTGACATCGACAGTACAAAGAGAGAAAAATATACAGGTATGTATCATATCATATACAGTATGTATTATGTACATATCATACATAGAAAAAATATCAAGCTACCTACAGCAGTTTCCTTCCTAACTGTCCTTTCTATATTTCTCATTCAAATTCAATTTTTTTCTCTTTAGTACGCCAATCTACCCTCATTCCTATATTAACAGAAGGAAATAGAAAGTTAGTTAAGAAAGTTAAAATTACTAGGTACACAGGCTACTATGTACATAAAATAAACAACATCTTAGATTGTCTTTCAGTTTAGAGCGATTCTTTTTCATTTAAAATTCGAGAAAAATGATACTTCAAGGGGTTTATAGGAGAAAAAAAATGAAAAGTTCTGAATCCGATGACCGAACAATGGCCCTTAATAAGCATAGGCTAGTTGTTAAATATTACATTTGATTCCAAGTATTCATTAATAGTTTTGTATCCAACACATAAAACTATTCTAAATTGCAGAAGCACGCCCTCCAAAAATGAAACTAGAATGCTTAGCACAGTATACACTACATGGAAATGTAATGTCGATGCAAGCTGTTCGTCTTGTAGGATCTCAAAGAGATTCTCTTCTCTTAAGTTTTCGGGATGCGAAACTATCGGTTCTAGAGTACGACATAGAAACGCACGGTCTTCGTACAGTATCCTTGCATTATTTCGAAGAGGAGGAAATGCGAGTAAGTATCTAAACAAATATTTTTATCTACCAAAATTTACTATTGGTTAATTGAAGTAAATTTCATTTGGATCTTGAAAAATTTCCATTTTTATTTTGGGTGAATCGAACATGTTTTTGAGTGTTACAAAATTTATATCTCCAAGTTTAAAAAAAAATCATGTTATCAACAAATGAAGTAAGTAGCTGACACGTTCGTCCCACTACTTCTTCTCGACAGAATATATTAGGTTGATGATTTTTGTAAAATGAAAGATCTTGAAAACGGGTCAAACCAGTACAAATAAAACAAGTACAAATCTTCAAAGTAAGTATTGGGAAATATTCACACTTTTTATGCTATTCTCGTCATCAGTAATCAACATCTTTCCATTTATTAATAACATCAACTGAATATTTCAACAGTCCCTAAGAAAATGATCTAAGCTAAGATTTTCGAAAACAGGGTGTATCAACTATGTTCTACTTTGGAAAAGTGTCGTATCTCTCTGTATTCGTAAATACAGCTGCGATACTCAAGCGTATCATAATATAGGTGATACACTCCATATTCGGTAATTTCTGTCAAGACTATTTTCTTCGACACCGTTGATTTAAACCCAGGTCAACACTGCTACCATCTTATATATAATGACAATGTATTAATTGAATTTTAAACTGTAATTTCTTTGCAACAACTATACTATAAATTTCGATTTCCATAATTGATGAAAGTTCTTTTCACATAATAGGATGGATGGACAAATCATCATCATGTACCTATAGTAAGAGTAGACCCAGAAGCAAGGTGTGCTGTTATGTTAATTTATGGCCGAAAATTAGTCGTGTTACCTTTTCGTAAAGATCCTACTTTAGATGATGGAGACTTCATTGAAAATGCAAAAACGTCAAGTAAAGCACCCATTTTAGCATCTTACATGGTATTCCTAAAAAATTTAGAGGAAAAAATCGATAATATAATCGACTTACAGTTTTTGTATGGATATTACGAACCTACGCTCTTAATACTGTATGAACCAGTACGGACATTCTCAGGGTTAGTAAACAGGGTTTATTGTTTCATATTTATAATAATTTGATCGAAGATTATATGCTGATTGTTTGAAATTTTTCAGGCGTATATCAGTAAGACAAGACACCTGCGCGATGGTTGCAATATCCTTAAATATTCAGCAAAAGGTGCATCCAATTATCTGGTCTGTATCGAATTTACCATTCGATTGTTACCAGGCAGTACCTGTAAAAAAACCTCTAGGAGGAACATTAATTATATCTGTAAATTCTTTGATATATCTAAATCAAAGCATACCACCTTATGGTGTATCATTGAATAGCTTAGCAGAAACAAGTACAAATTTTCCTCTCAGTGAGTATTTAAATATACTTAAATTTTTTTGCTGTTCTTATTAGCTTCTTACAAACTTATACATTTTCATTAGTAGTTCACAAATTATTATTCTTACTTTACATTGATACTGATTTGATTTTCCTAGAACCTCAAGAAGGAGTAAAAATAAGCTTAGAAGGTGCACAGGTTGCATTCATTTCAGCTGATCGTTTAGTAATGTCGCTTAAAAGTGGAGAATTGTACGTTTTGTCTCTTTTCGCGGACAGCATGCGGGCTGTACGTGGTTTTCATTTTGACAAAGCGGCAGCTAGTGTTTTAACCTCATGTGTATGTAAAATTTAATTCATTCATGATTCACTATTATCTAATGTTGATTGCAACTTCTAATGCAAAACTTGTGTCGATCATCAGGTTTGCTTGTGCGAGGAAAACTACCTATTTCTTGGCTCACGTCTCGGAAATTCTTTACTATTGAGATTCACAGAAAAAGAAAATGAAAGTACACAAAATAGTCGTGGTTCAGATTTGTTCTTTAACGATAGCACTGGAGAAACTCCTGCCAAAAAAGTGAAACAAGATTTCTTGGGAGATTGGATGGCTTCAGACGTTTTAGACATTAAAGATCCCGAAGAACTTGAAGTCTACGGAAATGAAACTCAAACATCTATTCAAATTACATCTTACAGTTTTGAAGTAGGTTGATTTTTTTAGGATAACAAATTAGATACACAATTTTTTAATAGAATAGTATTCAATTTTAACCGGTTATGACTCTTTACGAGTTACGCTTACCCCGCAAGGGATTATGGCTTTATGGTACAAAAAAATTTGGACTCTTTAGGTTTGTGACAGTTTGTTGAACATTGGACCATGTGGTAATATTTCTATGGGAGAACCTGCATTTTTATCCGAAGAATTTTCTCACACTCACGATCCTGATGTGGAATTAGTTACTACTTCTGGTTATGGCAAAAACGGTGCTCTTTGCGTTCTGCAAAGATCCATCCGTCCTCAGGTAACTGATTATCATTACACAGTCACAAAAAAAAAGTTTTCTGACCTGGGGGTGAGACCATGTTGATTACATGTCTTCTGGGTCGCTGAAACCGAATTCGATGTTCATTTCACTCCATCACGACAGGTTTTCGACATAACCTCGAAAAGTCTTCAAAGTTTCCCTAAAATGAAAATTAATGCTGGCCTGAGTGCCGGACCATGTATATTTGGTTTTTTGGTTCGCTGAAATCAATGTGTAGTTCATTTTACATTAAAATTATCCACATTCTATTGACAAGAAATATATGAAGCATGATATTAATCATCATTTTTGTCGAAATAGAATCAGGTTTCCTCGTGGGGTTTTCCGGAAAATAACATCATTTAATAATAACATTTGAGACTGGAAGTGTAGTTGATGTGTCGAGTTTAAATGATATCGAAAATTATTTTGAAATTTCTCAGAGGTTATTTTAATAGAATTTTGAGAATTTTAATAGCTATTATTATGTTCGTTTGTGAGACAAAACTTCATTCAAATAATGCTTGACTTATGTTACGTGAGGGATTCGATGAAAGTTAATTTTTCGTTAATTTGAACAATACATACCGGTGCCATGACATTGCCAGCAGGATCCTGTACTTTGCGACTCCAAACTATGCCATAGTGTAAAAAATGTTTTCGACATACAACCATCCAAGACGTAATCTTTCCTGGGAAATGCTTTTTCCCATTATAGAAGTCTGTATGTTTCGGATGGAATAGAAATTTTTGGGCGCTACTGAAAGCGAGTAATATATTTACGTGAATCTCTTCAAGGAGTCAGATAGGGCTGGGTAAAATGATTTTCGTATTCGGTTTCAGCTACCCAGAAAACATATGATAAACATGGTCTCACCCCTCAGGTCTGAAAACTTTTTTTTCATTAGGCTGTGTTATCTGTGTTCAATGCTGCACCGTTAGGAACATTTGTACTTTGACGAGAAAAGCGTAGTAATTTCGATTAAATTTAAGGTTGTAACAACGTTTGAACTTCCTGGATGTGAAGATATGTGGACCGTAATCGGCCCTGCAAATGATGATTTGGATAAATCTGAAACAGAAGGAGTACACGCCTTTCTAATTTTAAGTCATGAAGATTCGACCATGGTAGAATTTTTCATCTTGTTTGTGCCTAAATCAAATTTAGTTTTAGTCTTGGCTCATTACTCTTATTAATTGTTTTCAATTTCTAGATTCTCCAAACAGGGCAAGAAATCAACGAAGTGGATCAAAGTGGTTTTAGTACACAAGGAACGACTGTGTTTGCTGGTAACTTAGGAGGAAATAAATATATCATTCAGATCACTCAAACGGGAGTGCGATTGATGATTGGAACTGAGCAAGTTAGTTTTGTGTTTATGATAAATTATCAGTTCACTTCTACAGAAAGCTTTTGGTGTTGAGGCTTTTATTGCGAAAAATGTAAATATTTTTAGAGTTTCATAAAGATATCTCAAATTTACAGATTCAGCACATGCCAATGGATTTTGGGTGCCCCATTATACACGCAAGTTGTGCAGATCCATACGTTGTGCTTCTCACCGAAGATGGTCAAGTAATGCTCTTAACACTTAGAGAAGGTCGAGGGACAGCACGATTGCATGTGCAGCCTGCGAATTTATTATATGTAAGGACAATAATTGCATACTTGAACCAGTTTTATATAGAATGGTTAGTAATGTTTCTTTTCACGATATTCCAGCGACCACAAATAGAAGCAGTGTGTGCATACAGAGATGTGAGTGGCATTTTCACAACTCATTTAGCAGAGGAGGTAGAAGATGTTTCGTCCGAAAAAGAGAAACAATTCGAAGAACCGGCCACTGTTGAGAATATTGATAACGAGGACGAATTGCTTTATGGCGATGCACCTGCTTTTCAAATGCCACTGATACCACAAGCTAAACCCAGTGATGCAACTTCTAAAAAGACTCCTTGGTCATTATTTATATTTCTGTACAAGTAGTTCGAAGTGTAGGATCATTTAACTTTAATTACTTCAACTAATGTTGGATTTTGTAGGTGGCAGAAATCCTTGCAAGAAATCAAACCCACATATTGGTTACTTGTGTACAGAGACAGTGGAACCTTAGAAATTTATTCTTTGCCAGATTTACGCTTGTCATACCTCATCAAGAATTTTGGTTATGGACAAAACGTTTTGCACGACAGTATGGAATCTACTACTGTTACTTCTGCACAAGTGAATGAAATACCGAATTCAGAAATTCAGGTTCGAGAGATTTTAATTGTCGCCTTGGGTCATCATGGAAACAGGCCAATGTTGTTGGTCAGGTTAGACAATGAACTGCAAATGTATCAAGCGTATAAGTATCCAAAAGGTTACTTAAAACTTCGATTTAAAAAACTAGATCATGGAATCATACCAGGAAGTTTGAGGTAAGAGGTTTGGTACGCTGCTAGGATAATAATTGAGCCACTGTCTGGTGAAATATTAAATTGTTATACTTTACTGGATTTGTCATTAGAGAATATGTCATTTAAAAGCTTCTAATCATTTTTCTCGATAGATCAAAACTTAAGGAAGAAGATTCGAGCACGCAAGATGATCGACGAGTTTCTGTAATGCGATACTTTAGTAATATTGCTGGTTATAATGGGGTTTTCATTTCCGGTGATTATCCGCATTGGATATTCCTAACAGGTCGAGGAGAATTACGTGCGCATCCTATGACTATTGATGGACCCATTAAATCCTTTGCACCCTTTAATAACGTCAATTGTCCACAAGGATTTTTGTATTTCAACAGGAAGGTAATGCTGGTCTAAAGTTTTTAAGAACATAATTTATAATTTTTTTTTTCTCACATGAGATTTGATATTATGATTGATCATTTCTCTAAGAAGTTTTATAATATTCCATAAGGTAACGTCCGTATATTATATCATGGACAGTTGGCTGTGGGCCAGAGTCAATGTAGACATAGTTCCCCCTTCAAAATCTTTATTTTAGCCACTTTCTAGAAAATCATTAAAAACGATGAATAATTTCGAGAAACTTTGTTTTGGCTTCAAGGAAAATCGTATTTTCTTTCAAGCCATCGCTCATTTGACTTCCTTGGTTTTAAATACCAAGAATATCCATATATTCATCAAAAAACGAAATATGTCTACGGAAACAATAGGAAGGGGGGGGGGGGGGCAAACACGATCAAAAATTGTCCCGTGGTATGTGGACAGCCCCCAGGTAGTAAAAATGCAGCTTCTTTAGAGTGGCCAATGGGCTGGGGAATAACGGTGAAATTCTTTTTTTGGCATACATTTTGAAAATATTTAGTAAAATCTTCCCAGTCACTTAAAATATCGCTAATTTATAGCTCAATTTGTTGCATTTTCAAGTATGAAATCATTCAATTTACAATATGTAATTTTTAAGTCCTTTACTTTGATGAATTTTCATTTTTCAGTCTCAATTTCTGGTTGCCTACTTTTAAATTGAAGAAAACTAAAATACAGCTTTGAAGGTCTAGCAAATCTGCCCGCTGCGCGGGCACATTCTCGTCGCACGCTTTGCTTGCAAGTTTGGTCGCGCGTCTGTCGGATCTCGCGCTTCGCGCTCGGTTGTGAATTTACATCGCGCTACACGCTTGGTCTTTGTACTTCCCTACATTTGTATATAGAGCTTTTGAAACTCAAAAGCAAAATGTTGAAGCTTCTCCGGCTTCAACGAATACATCCTCATCGCGTGTCTTGTGCTGCGCACTCAATCAAAATTTTTCCAAAACGGTAGAAAAGTTTTGTTGCTCCATTTTTTTCATATGTTGTGTAGTTTTTCTAGAAATTTAATTGTTCAATGTTTTATTTTATTTTTCACAATTGAAAAAAAATTTACGCGTCCATGCGGAAAAATGATAACAAATTCATAGATCTTTTTCTGGTGAACAACTTTTCTCTATCAATCTTCTGTCATAGCCTTCACCCTTTTTTCAAAAATTTCATTATTTCCTTTTTATAGTTATTGCTCCTGTTTGAAATGAAAACTACATATCGTTTCAAAGAAAGATTAATAACAAATTTAAAAATATCTTCGTGGTAAAGAACTTGTGTCTATTTGTATTTTCCTTAGCCCCTGGCAATAATTGTCCAAAAATTCAATTTTTTTATTTTTCATATGGTTTTTTATGAATGAGGCAAAAACTACTTGTCCCATCAAAAAGTAAATTTTACCAAATCTCAAGATCTTTTTTTGATGCACAATTTTTGTTCATTGATATTTTCCGTACCCTGCATAGTTTGATTAAAAATGGAACTTTCTATTCTTCATTATTTTTTGTGCGACCCAAATTTAAATTTTCGATTTCTTGAGAAAATTCAAAAAGTTGTAAAGATCATCTTGAAGGGCTCCGAAAAAGAAACATTTATTTCCTTTGAATTTTTTCCATATCTTGCGTTGTTTGACTAAAATTCTCATTTTTGTTTATATTTATAAATCATGGAGATGCCATAACTCTGGCAATTTTGTTTTTAAAAAAATCATGAGGAAAAATTGTTGCACTTTTTATTGACTACGGAAAGCCGTACTTATAATGTTTAAGTCTTGAAAAAAAGGTCTCAAAAATTTTCAAAATGCTCCAACTTTTTCAATTTTCATCCAAAATGGCTTTCTAACGAAGTTGGCCTTCAGTTTCTGACGAGTTCAGTTTCTCACGAGAATGTAAAAATTGAAGATCAAAAGTATTTGCTATATTCAACATATATTCTGTTGTAAAACGTTTCAATACAAATGACTTGTTTAATATTTGTGAATCGTAGAACATTTCAAGTACTAAATTTCCTATTTTATACAGTACAATTCCCGTTTTACCTTTATACTTTTCAAATTGAAGACTGAAATTCTCGAAGTGAAAAAAGTTAAAATTACTGTTTAACAGTTAATAATTTGAAACTATTCAATTGGAATAAGTCATTCTCAAAGGATTCCAGCATAATGAACGTTTTAATTTTCCGAATTCCAATTCGAAAAGTTTCCAGTTTCGAGCGAAGTTTAGAATCTTCCAATTTCCACTATTTTTTATTCAAGGTATGTCAATCATTTTGTCGCTCCATTTCAAACGTGAACCACCAGGGTCGTTTAAACAATTTCCAGTAAGAATGCGTAATATTAATGAACTGTATCTTGTACGAATGTAGATTTTTGTTTTCGTGAAGGATGGACTTTTTAATAATGAAGAATAATTGATGAAAAACTAATTTTCCGCGAGTATTTGGAAATAAATCTGAAATATGCACCCGCGTGTTCGAACGGTTCGCCTTGTGTGTGCGTCACTGCTGAACACAAGATCCAACGCCAAATAGGCCAAACTCATGGAGTTTATTCTGAAGTTCCTGTACCGTTGAATTCTTATGGTTTGCAATTCGAAATCCTTAAATTTTGAACAGTAAATCTGATGAATTCTTATCTCATAGGTCTTCAAATAAGAAGACTTTCTGAAATTGGCTTCCATGTTTTAAATGCGTTATTAAATTTTGAACTTGAATTAGTGAATTTCAAATCTTTTAAGTTCAAAATATTTTACTTGCATTTTAGTTGCCGATCTTTTTTGTTGTGATTTTATCAATGCAATTAATTACTCTTTTCAGGAGGAATTGCGAATTTGTGTATTGCCAACGCATCTTTCGTACGATGCCCCATGGCCCGTGAGAAAAGTTCCCCTAAGATGTACTCCTCACTTTGTCACTTACCATCTTGAAAGTAAAACTTATTGCGTAATAACGAGCGTAGCTGAGCCTCTTAAAAGTTATTACAGGTTTAACGGAGAAGACAAGGTAAATCGATTTTTGTATCTTTATAATAACTTGATAGTTGTCGTTTTTTTATTAATTCTTATGTTTTGTAGGAATTCACCGAAGAAGAACGATCGGACAGATTTCTTTATCCCTCTCAGGAACAGTTTTGCATAATATTATTTTCACCAGTATCATGGGAAACAATTCCTAATACGAAAATCGATTTAGATCAATGGGAACATGTTACATGCCTCAAGAATGTGTCCCTTGCTTATGAAGGGACAAGATCTGGTCTCAAGGGATACATAGTGCTTGGAACCAATTATAACTATGGAGAGGATATTACCAGCAGAGGCCGGGTAAAAGTCTTTAAACTTTAAATTCTAGTCCTAAAATTATTTTGGTATTCGTTTCCGTAATTAATGACTAAGTGCTTGTAGATATTAATTTTTGACATCATCGAAGTTGTTCCTGAACCAGGTCAACCGTTAACGAAAAATAGGTTCAAGCAAATTTACGCCAAAGAACAGAAAGGACCTATTACAGCTATAAGTCAAGTATCCGGATTTTTGGTATCTGCCGTCGGCCAGAAGGTATATACATTGATTTTGAAAGAGGACATTAACTTCAGAATATTTAAATGTAAAATTCATAAGGTTCCACTCCCTTTCTTCATTTCAGATATACATTTGGCAATTGAAAGACAATGATCTTGTTGGTGTTGCATTTATAGATACTCAGATCTACATTCATCAAATGTTAAGTATTAAAAGTTTAATACTAGTAGCGGATGTCTACAAATCGATCAGTCTATTGAGATTTCAAGAGGAGTATCGAACTCTTTCGCTCGTAAGCAGGGTAAGTAAATAATCAGGGTAATCTCTGAAATATCTCCTTTTTCATGCGGATGCCCACAATTTATGTGGATAGGAATTTCTCCAAATATGCCATTTGATATCGTGTAAAACTCCTGTAACACTACTTCTCTGCATATTATTACATTCTCATCCTAGTGAGAAGATATTGGTCTTATTTTGGTCTTAGTTTTGTTTTTGCAGAGTATAGTCTACACTAACATCATCTAATTTTTTGTATGTTTCGACGTTTCGTGTTTTCAATTTTTTATTTTACGGACTATAATTCCTATTATCGGTCGGAAAATAGGCATAAAAATAAATGTTATTTTACAGGATTTCCGACCAGCGGAAGTTTTTACCATAGAGTACCTGATCGACAACAACAATCTCGGCTTCCTTGTAGCCGATGGTGAAAGTAATCTTGCGCTCTTCATGTATCAGCCTGAATCGAGGGAAAGTTTGGGAGGTCAGAAACTTATTCGAAAAGCTGATTTCCATTTAGGTCAAAAAGTTAATTCATTTTTTCGAATAAAATGTAAAACGACGGATCCTGCTAATAGCAAGAAACAGTTTGCTGGTGCTGATAAGAGGCACGTAACCATGTATGGTAAGTCGTGTGCAACATAATTTCGCTGAATGATCAGGGATGCTACAAGACCTGGAAGTCATGGAATTATTAAAAAGTAACTGATAAACCTGGTTTAGTCATGGAATTGAAAAAAAAATGACTGTAAAACCTGGAAAAGTTATGGAAATATGAGAAAATGACTGGAACTTTTTTAATTTTCTCTATTTCAAAGTCTAAATAATCAATCTAGCATTTTAGAAAATTTTATATTTGAAACTTGATAATAAATGTACATAATATGAGTATTGAAGTGCGGAAATATGGCAGCAAAATTAGTATCACCATTATTATCATTGCATTATAATGTGTTACAATTCAATCTGATTGACTGCATTTTTTTTAAGTAGACCTGAAAAATTGTAGAATTTCGATACCAGACTCTTGCAGGAACCCTGATAATGTAAATTCTTTTATTTCTTCTTTATTGGGAATATTATTATTGCCTTTGCAGCGACCTTAGATGGAAGTCTTGGGTATATTCTTCCAGTACCTGAAAAAACTTACAGACGACTTCTTATGCTGCAGAATGTTTTGGTGACGCACATTTGCCACATTGGAGGATTAAATCCAAAGTCTTACAGGTAGGTGACTTTCTAACGACTTGCATTTCCAAAAATTATAATTCAGAATGAAAATAAAAGCCTTGATTTAGACTGTTTCGAGACTGAAATTCGCAGTATGTGAATGTTTGCATGAATATTAAATAAAATTATACCTGATTTAGGACATACAAAAGTTACGTGCGAATGCAAGGAAATCCTGCTAGAGGCATAATCGACGGAGATCTAATATGGAAATACCTGAACTTACCTTTCAATGAGAAATCAGAAGTAGCCAAGAAAATTGGAACACGTATTCCCGAAATAATAGACGATATAGAAGAAATCAACCGACAAACCGCACATTTTTAGATTTTTTACATGTGCAATGAAATTCATGTATGCCTTTCCCCATAAAGTTCGGTATTTATTGTTTGTAATGTGAAATCAAACTTTCATCCCACTGAGAGAAAGCACATGAATCTTACTGTACATACATGAAAACAAAAGTATCAATGAACTGTCACAAATTAGTCACTTGTTTTGTGTGCTAATCTTTCAATTTGTAAAATAATGTTTTTTTTTTGGTTGACAAAACTGTATTTTTTACATAGAAGTACTGTAAATTTATTATGTGAAGTATACAAAAGTGACCAAAACGTTGTGAAAAAGTATGATAAAATGTGATGCAAATGCATGAATGAATCATTAAATATCACTCTTCTTATATTCTTGTTTTTTCATGTATCATTAAATCACATTTTCATTCCAATTAATGTTGTTGAGTTTTTGTTTAAAGCACCAAAGTAAGTGTAATCGAAATATTAGATTAACGCACATTATTAAAATTTGAATTTTTGAATAAGAACGCCGCAAGATGATTTTTTTAAGAGTAATATTCCACTTTGACTAAGCGAAATTCAACAATTACAGTTTTTAGGTAAGGTAGGACAATCTAGAGCAACTCCCACCAACCCTACAGGACTCAGTCGGAAAAGTGTGTCTGGAAACACAGCATCTAGATTTGCTAGCTTTCGCTCAGATCAGTGTAAGAAATTTAATATTTCGGTTAATTGAGTATAGCCTTTGGATGTCAGCATTACTACAGTGACTAGAAACTAGAAAAAGGTATAAAATTCAATTCCAAATTCTCTCGAGAACCCGGAGAAGATATGTTTATTCTTCAGAAGGACCTGAAAAACCTGAAATTGTCCAAATTGGGTTTTGATGTTCATCATACCTGCTCCAAAAATTGTCGACGTTTTATTTAATAGCGTTAATACCTTAAACATTTTAATGAAAAACCTAAATGAAGTTCAATAATCATTTCTTTTTCCTTTTTTTACACCCAAGATTGTCGATGAATGTTAGATCTGTTTTTTGAATAATTTTGAATAGGGTTATCCAATGCTTCTTTTTACGTTTGCATATGAAACTTTATGCTTTTAATTAACTAATATTAGCGGTATGGTCTGAAAAAAACTTTTTTCTCATTTATATTTCACAATAAACATGTGTACAGTCTAAGATACCCTAAATTGGAAAGAAATCCTACAGAAGTCGTAATGCACCGTAGCAGTTGATGCGACTATGAGCCTCCAATTAATAAACAAATTTAATTCTAAAATACTGCAAGATAAAAGAAAAATTTATTTTAAATCGCAAGCCTCATAATGCAAGAATGGTATGTCAACAAACGTTTTAAATCAAGTAATATCAAATTTAATAATTTTAGAGTGTTGACAAGTTTTCCTTATTTTCGACTAGTTTAAAGTAGAAGAACATAGGATTTTATTATACTTCAAAATTAAAGTTATCATGCTTGAAATAAACTGGTTAATTTTAGTGAAACTGATAAATTTTTGAAATAAAAAAAACTGGAGGTTTAAATATACCAGATTTTAACATTTGAAAGCAATTTGGAATTTTCAATGACGCACAATTAGAATTCAATTTAAACTCAATTTTTCAAATTGGAAATTAACTACAACACTCAAGTATGATTTCTTTGATTGGAAATTATTGGTAAGAGAGAGAGAGAGAGAGAGAGAGAGAAAACAATTTTTTAATTTTGAAATCTAAATTCCCATAGCAACCCCGAAAACGGCAGTTTCTCTGAGTTCCTCAAATGTCATCGATTAAACAGATCCTCCATTTTGCCAAGTGAAACTGTACAGCATATAGATAATGCTATATCTTGATTGGAGAGTACCATTTGCATACGAAAATTTGGTTTGAAAGTATGAAGCTGATTGAAGAAAATATTTATTAACATTATCAATATTACAAACACATCATTGAGATCTATTATCGATCTCATAGACTTTAATATCTATACAATAGTTATAAAGTTTTCAATCAATTAAAGAAGTAAACATTTTTATGTTTTTGTCAAACTACAGTGTCTCTCGCGCCGACTCTACTGGAAAAGAGATTGATAGATGCTTTCGATGTGTTCGACAACGCAAGAAGTCGTGAGGTTGATGTTAGAGAACTAGGAACAATAATACGATCTCTTGGTAAAAATAATCCTTTCCTAAATCATAATGTTCTATATTTTGTCAATTTTATAATTTTTCAAGAATTCAAAATAATCATCTAAGATTAATTTTCATATTGCAGGTTGTGTGATTACAGAAGCAGAACTGCAAGAAATACAAGTTGAGGTGGAGGATGTAGAAAATAACTGTGTGCCACAATCTCGTTTTGTCGAGTATATGTGCAAGGCAATCAGGGAACGAAAGTAAGTTTATTCTTTTTGCTTAGATAATTCCTGTTTTGGATTAGTAAAAAGAATGTATTTTTTTTTTTTTTAGATTCAAACCAGCAGATCCAGAGGATTTGCTGAAAGCCTTTCAGTTACTGGATGTGGAAAATCGTGGTTATATAATGAGAAATGATTTAGAAAAGGCCTTGATGGAAATTGGTGAACCATTTTCCAAAGAAGAAATTAACGAAATGATGACAATAGCTTGTGATTCAGAAAGTAATCGAGTCAACTACGAACACTATATCCATTTATTAATCGTGAGTTCAGCTATAAAGCACATGTGCAATTTTACCTACTAGTTTGCATGTAACATTCCAGACTCTTTATCACATTCTTATGTTCGTTCGAGTAAATCACAAGTTGAAAAGAGTAACATAAGCTTACACTTCGTTTCTAGATAAAATTTCCTGAAGACTTGAATCTATATTCTCTCTTTGATAAAGAAGAGACAGGAAGAATAAAAGCTTTGCCAAAAAAAAAAACGAGTCTCCGGTAGCATGATGTTCAAACCCAATATCGCATGCATATCGCACTGCGCACGTTCTCTGCAGAACAATCATGCACAAACATTGATGTCAAAAACGTTTTTTATTGCATGTAAAAAATTATATTTTGTAAATAATTATTTTTTATATTATTCTGCACATATATAAAATTATTTAAACAGACTTTCAACCCAAGTTCGATGAGGACACATAGCTTGTTTATAACTTTGAAAACACTGGTGGATCTCCCTTGGTTGCCAAGGCTACGGCTGCATTTAAGAAGTCTTCACTTTGCAACATAACTTGATTGCGCATCCCCTGATAAAAAAATATATCATGTATTGGAATGCATACTTCATTGCTAGGTTGGTATTTTAATTTAGCAATGAAAATCGCGTATTAGAGATGATTGTCATACTTAATAGCGTATTGTTACTCTTTGAAAAAAGTGATATTAAAGGACAGTATTTTATTACGTTCAAAATACTTTGGTTATGCGATAAAAATCTGAGTATAAGGCAAAATCATGCGATGAAAAATTGTATTATGCGATGTGAAAATGCAAAGTTTCCGAAGGCATAAGGATGAACTTTTTAGTGAAGAAAAATCGATATTTAAAACTAATAAACTTTCATTACAGGTATTACTATATTTTCTCCTTGAATCTGTATTATTTGAGAAACAGAAGAAAATGAAATTTTACACACTGGCATCAATATTTTTCTAAAAAATATGAAACTTTGTATTTTACACTTTTATTTTTTCACATAATTGAAATAATTTGTACACCTGAGAAAATTAAGTATATATTCTAAGTGACTATGAATTAGTCATCGAATTTTTTAAATAATAAGATAATATGGAAAGTAGACTAAATTGATCATAATTTATTCAAGAAGGGAAAAAATATAAGAGCAGGCGGAAAAGGCAAATTATGACTTAAAAAAAAGAAACAATTTTTTAGGCCTTTTTACTTAATTGCGCGAAAAATTAAACTAAACTGTGCTTTTTTGCATGGAAATTTCACAAAACATAAAGACTCTAATTATGATAAATTTTGAGAAATGAGGCAATCACGCGCCATAGCTTTTTTCCATTAATTATAATTTATATTAGAACCTGGTTTCTCACACAGTATTAGAGCCTTATTCTTCATCAAAGAATGCTAACATTTCTACAGTGAATTTGTGCTTCTTTTGATTATGGTACACAAAAAGCGGTCGAAGAATTCCGCATGATATAATTTTGATCTTTACCATCAAAGAAAGCAAAGCATATGAATGAAAAAAAAAATTATT
Organism: Neuroterus valhalla; assembly: GCA_011762715.2. Classification (NCBI taxonomy): domain Eukaryota; kingdom Metazoa; phylum Arthropoda; class Insecta; order Hymenoptera; family Cynipidae; genus Neuroterus; species Neuroterus valhalla. The sequence continues at coordinate 485 of WSXT02225369.1, read as the reverse complement.
TGTTCTTAGTCGCATGACCCGTCTTTTCATTGAAATAGCCAAGCTTTTTAGAGTAATAGAATAAGGGCATCAGCGTCTGGCACTGGCACCTGTCGTCAGAGCCATATTCTAATTTGCTGTATAAACTAGAAAAACGCAAATATTTAACGCATTCTATACGAATGTACTGTATTTTAAAGCAAGTTAGAGGAGGCTGCAAGTGAAAGCCGAGTCAGTGCCTATGGTCTTACCCTATTCTAAATAATGATAAATATCTTATATTAGTAAATTGTACCATATCCTTTCAGATTGACTGAAAAATATTAAATCAGCAAGGTGGATTCGTTTTTGGAATAGCGTAAGTATACCATTTCTCTTAGTATATATGTATATGTATATATACGTTAGAATCAGATGGAAACACGATGACGAACCGGCGAGACAATCGACGTTCTTCATGGACGGATCAACTCGATAATGACTTGCTTAGTTGCTATGATGCCAGT
>WSXT02225368.1:9225-31784 GCA_011762715.2 Neuroterus valhalla | reverse complement strand
TCTGAAATTCCCTGTCTCAAGTCAGATGAATGAGGAAGAGCAGATAAAACGTGATAAATACATTTTTTCGAGAAAATAGAGATAATAATTCTCATTGTAGGTTTAGGCTATCATCAATTTAATTATCAAATTTGTGTCCGCTGAAAAAATCCCACAGAGCAACAAATTTACAAAAAAATTTTCTTGTAATGAAAAAAGATAAAAATTCTTCTTCTCATGAAGTATAGATGTATTTAAATATTTTTAATCAGAGTGAAGGAAAGTTACATTCTTTAAATCAAATGAAAATATATATTTTTGATTCATAAATAGAAAGCGGTCATTTCTCGTATTTTTTCGGTAGAATTTTAAATAGTCTAGGTTGAGTCAAATACATTCCCGGTTTTGAATCAAATTCCCGGTCATTTCCTGGTTTTTCCCGGTCAATAAAATTCCCGGTCTTTCCCGGTTTCCCGGTCAAGTCGCCACCCTGGATTTTAAATTGCAAAATTTGCGTAAGTTACTGCTGAAGGTCAAGTCAAAAGTTCAATTTTGCTTCGGAAATACTTTGAAGAAAACAAATTCTATACATTTTTGAAGTAGCTTTCCATTTTCTCAGACCACGTTCAAACTCTTCTGCGAAAAAATGAAAATTTGTTGCCCCAAAAATAAAACCATGCAAAAACTACGCGGTCAGAGATCTATCCCTAAAAATTTAAACAGGAAGTTAGTGAGAGAAAATGTATTAAAATATTGTATTAAACTTTCAATGTTATCCTAAAACATTTCAAAAAGAATTGGAAACATTAATTTTTATACTATTATCGAATAAAGTTCTTTTGTATGTTCAAATTTCGAAACTTCATTATCAAAATATCCAACAAAACCTATTGTCCAAAAAAACTCCTATTATAAAATCAAATTACAGTAGTACACATCTTAAATTTCAATTAGGCAAATGTAAATTCAGTTTTTCCCTAATTTTGAACCGAGAAAGTTCGAAGGTACCAATTAGTTTTACCCTTTCAGACGTCTGCAACGTCTCTTATAGCTCGTCTCAATTCAGGGAAACAAGAAGAGGGGGGAGAAAAGAGAGAAGAACGTTTGTCAAGAAGATTCAGAAATAGAAAGCTACAGAAGGCTTATTATACACAGGTTAAGAGGTTCTTAAAATAGGAGAGCGAGTATTGTAATTTACACATTAGGGTATATATGATTAATTAATTTGTGTAAACAGGTTTCCTGCGCTAAAAATTGTGAGAAAAGCAGTTTAATTGTATGAATATAACATCAACTTGGGACATGAATGGGCTTTCATTTCTGTTATATTAATTGTTCTGTTAGAAACAGCGTGATGAGAGAGAAAGTCAACTTATTGGACTGATAATATTTGCTAATATGTATTATGAAACAAGAAAGAAAAACTAATGACGTGAACTAAAATCATTTATATCATTTCATGTGTTTGAAACTTTTTTCTAACATTCAGAATGGTATGCAAAAGTTTTAACGTGTGAAAATTTTTCTTTATTTTATAGAATATAATTTCCTTCAATTTTTGACAACAATTTTCACATTTTATAGAATAATCGGCTAATTTCATACCTTAACCCTCAATAGTCAAACTGGGTGAACTACACCCAGCACGATTGAAAAGAAAGTGATTTTTCGGACCATTAGATTCTCGATAAAATTCTTCATTAGTTAAATAAAAATTCTTTGAAAATTGACCAATCATAACCCAATATATTTAACAGCAAAAGTCGAATGAGTGAAATTCACCCAGCGTGACTACCATGTCCCACAACGAAGGTGTGACTATTGAGGGTTATAACTATGATTAACAATCAGAGTTGGACAATTAAAGATAACTGATCCAATATGGAGTGAAATTTTGAATTATTATTCAATCTTTTCCTCCAAATTTCTTCATCATAAAATGTATAAGATACTCAATCCTTTACATTTTCAAATATTTCGGAATGCAATGTGTGTTGATGAGCAACTAAAAAACACCAAATGTACTTGTCGCAGAAATAAATTAATAGGTCCTTCAGAGGACGTGTTCACTGCTACTCCCCATAGAGATATATTAAATCAAAATTAAAATATTTGTCCCCATAGTATTTATTCACCTTGAGCGAAAGTATATCTTCTAGTTTTCACCATCGATATACGCGATGTATACCCAAATACGATAGGACGTTTCCAAATTAGAATTAACTTTCTTGTATGTTTGATAGTATAAAAATCTAAATGAAGGAACACTAGTTTAAGAGCAAAATATTAAAAAGGATAAAAAAAATTATATCATGTAAAAAGTTAGATTTAAAATTTTGGATTTTTGTATTTCCCACCATAGCGAGTTTGGAAATTGACCCGAACATTATCTATCAATATCGAACGATATAAAATGATAGAGAGGGCAGAGTCTGTCCGGACAATAAAGTTCAACTCCGGAAAGAGTCCGCTTCCATCCGAAATGAATCCGGAGTTTGGAACCTGAAATTATTTTTGTTTAAGTGAAAACGGGAAGTGGTCCGATTAAGTCCGAAATCTGTCCGTTCGATAACATCGACTCCGAAAATAGTCCGGCTCTATCCGACATTAGTATGGAATTCAGAACCTGGAATTCTTTTTCCCAAAGTGAAAACGGAAAGTGATCAAATTAAATCCGAAATCTGTCCGTTCGAAAACATTGACTCCGAAATTAGTCTGGCATCATCCAAAATGAGTCCGGAATTCAGAGTCTGACATTTTTCTTGTTAAAGTGAAAACGGAGAGTGGTCCGATTGAATCCGAAATCTGTCTGGTTAAAAACATCGACTCCGGAAATAGTCTGGCTCTATCCGAAATCGGTTCGGAATTCCTAACCTGAGATTATTTTTGTTAAAGTGAAAACGGGAAGTGGTCCGGTGAATTCCGAACTCAGTCTGGTCAAAAACATCGACTCCGGAAATAGTCCGGCTCTATCCGACATTAGTCCGGAATTCAGAACCTGAAATCCTTTTTCTCAAAGTTAAAACGGAAAGTGATCGAATTGAATTCGAAATCTGTCCGTTTGAAAACATAGACTCTGCAATTAGTCCGGCTCTATCCAAAATGAGTCCGGAATTCAGAATCTGAAATTTTTTTGGGTAAAGTGAAACGGAGAGTGGTCCGATTAAATCCGAAATCTGTCCGTTCGAAAACATTGACTCCGAAATTAGTCCGGCTCTATCCAAAATGAGTCCGGAATTCAGAGTCTGACATTTTTCTTGTTAAAGTGAAAACGGAGAGTGGTCCGATTGAATCCGAAATCTGTCTGGTCAAAAACATCGACTCCGGAAATAGTCTGGCTCTATCCGAAATCGGTTTGGAATTCATAACCTGAGATTATTTCTGTTAAAGTGAAAACGGAAAGTGGTCCGGTGAATTCCGAACTCTGTTTGGCCAAAATATCGACTCCGGAAATAGTCCGACTCCATCCAAAATTAGTCCAGAATTCAGAACCTGAAATTATTTTTCTTAAAGTGAAAACAGAAAGTGATCCGATTAAATTCGAAATCTGTCAGTTCGAAAACGTAGACTTCGAAATTAGTCCGGCTCTATCCAAAATGGGTCCGGAATTCCGACTCTGAAATTTTTGTTGTTAAAGTGAAAACGGAGAGTGGTCCAAATAAATCCGAAATCTGTCTGGTCAAAAACATCGACTCTGGAAATAGTCCGGCTCTATCCGAAATCGGTCATTAATTCAGAACCTGAGATTATTTTTGTTCAAGTGGAAACGAGAAGTGGTCCGGTTAATTCCGAATTCTGTCTGGTCAAAAACATCGACTCCGGAAATAGTACGGCTCTATCCAAAATCGGTACGGAATTCAGAACCTGAGATTATTTTTGTTAACGTGAAAACAGGAAGTGGTCCGGTTCATTCCGAATTCTGTCTGGTCAAAAACATCGTTTCCGAAATTAGTCCGACTCCATCCAAAATTAGTCCAGAATTCAGAACCTGAGATTATTTTTGTTGAAATTAAAACCAAAAGTGGTCCGATTAAATCCGAAACCTGTCCGGTCGAAAACCTCGACTCCGGAAATACTCCGGCTCTATCCGAAATTAGTCCGAAATTCAGAACCCGAAATTGTTTACGATAAAGTGAGACCGGAAAGTGGTCCGGTTAAATCCAGAATATGTCCGTTCAAAAATATAGACTCCGAAAATAGTCCCGCTCTTTCCGAAATTAGTCAGGAATTCAGAACCTAAAATTTTGTTTGTTGAAGTGAAAAAGGGAAAGTTGTTCGAATAAATCCAAAATCTGTCCGGTCAAAAACATCGACTCCGGAAATATTCCGGCTCTATCCGAAATTAGTCCAGAATTCAGAACCCGAAACTATTTATGGTAAAGTTAAAAAACGGAAAGTGGTCCGATTAGATCCGGACTATGTTCGTTCAATATTATAGACTCCGAAAAATGTCCCGCTCTATCCGAAATTAGTCAGGAATTCAGAACTTTAGATTTGTTTGTTGAAGTGAAAAAGGGAAAGTTGTTCGAATAAATCCAAAATCTGTCCGGTCAAAAACATCGACTCCGGAAATATTCCGGCTCTATCCGAAATTAGTCCAGAATTCAGAACCCGAAACTATTTATGGTAAAGTTAAAAAACGGAAAGTGGTCCGATTAGATCCGGACTATGTTCGTTCAATATTATAGACTCCGAAAAATGTCCCGCTCTATCCGAAATTAGTCAGGAATTCAGAACTTTAGATTTTTTTGTTGAAGTGAAAATGGGAAGTGGTTCGAGTAAATCCGAAATCTGTCCGTTCAAAAACATCGATTCTGAATTTAGTCTGGCTCTATCTGAAATCAGTCCGGAATTCAGAACATGAAATTATCTTTGTTAAAGTCAAAAGCAGAAAGTAGTCCGAATAAATCCTAAATCTGTCCGTTCTGAAACATCGACTCCGAAAATAGTCCAGTCCTTTCCGAAATAAATCCGTGGTTTTGAGTTGTAATTTGGTACAGTTGAAGGGAAAACGGAAAGTTGTCTAATAAAATCCGAAATCCGTCAGGTCAAAACATTTACTCCGCAAATAGTCCCCATCTATACGAAATAAATCGGCAGCTTTGAGTTGTAATTCAGTAAGGTTGAAGTGAAAACAGAAAGTCGTCCTCCGGAAATAGTCCGCATCTATTTTCTGAGAGCTTCTCTAGTTTGCCTTTCAAATAAATTCACAATTGCAAAGTTAATAGGTACGGAGTAATAAAAAAGACATAAGGTATACGAAACAGTTTCCAATTTTAATGTTCAATTACCATATGTGAACATCATATACAAAATTGAGGATTATCTCCCACGATTCGGATTAATATCATCCGCTATACCGTACAAAACACGGACTCAAAAGGATCCTTCCCGGATTGATTGAATCCTTTTCACCGGACAACTTTCGGAATCTACCGGATGAAAACCAGATTTGATTTCCTGTTCCTTCCGTCGGACAAATTACGGGCATTTTCAGATAGAATGCGGAGGACAAAATCGGATCACTTTGAAGAAAAATTCGGACGAATTTCGGAATCCTTAATTTGTCCGAAGTTTCTAGCAGGGTACGTATGTATATGAAAGAGTGGTTACTTTCGAGTGGCCGTTTCAGACGTAGACTCTGAAAGAAGTTCTTTTAACGTACAAGTATCGAAAGCATCTTCAGAATCCCAACTGCCAAAGCATACCGAATCAAGCTAAGAGAAAAAACAAAATCTCACCTGCTATAGGCAGAATCTGCACTGAGTTTACTGTGGTCTTGCCTCTTGTAGCTATCAGGCGAAGAGAGATCATCATCGCTGACCTGGCCATTCCGTTTGTGGCTGCTCTGGATCGGACTAGACATGGATAAGGGATCATTTTTGAGAAGGAATCTCAAGGAAGGGAGAATGGTGGAACTGTCTTCATCGAACGAGCTCATTAGATCATCAAACATAGAATTCGAACGCTTCATATCCACATCCGAAGATACAATGGAATTCAGACTCAAATTGCTACCATTCATCGTACTCGCATAGCTACTAGTACTATTGTTATTATTACTATTATTATGATTATTATTGCTCCTATCAGCGAGACTCAAATCTGAACTCTTTGAAGTTTTCATGCACTTCTTCTGAGAACCTGAACTCTCCGAAGAAGAGGAGCCTTTTCTCTCCGGAATTTTAGGAGCTGAAGCTGCTCGAACCGAATGAGATCTGTTGACGATGGGTCGAATTAATTTCGGACATGAGACCTTCTCTAGGATTTTTCGAGTCTTCTCCACCGAGCTCATCAAACTTTGTTCTCGACTCGAGCCTTCGTGATCACTTCCTAGAGCTTTTGACTTGTCGATTTTGACTCTTCTTCCCAAAATATGATCTCGACTTGGAGCTTTTTCCGTATTCGAGAAATTTATACTTGCATCTCTGGTCTGGGAAATGAGGTCGTTGACTAAGAGTTCACGAGTGATGGAGTTTGTCTCGGTGGAGTAACTCGAAAAGTCCGAGGTAAGGTCGTCAAATTCCGAAGGTGGATCTATTAAAGATGCTCGCTTCTTCGAAGAATCGATGGGAGTTGGTAATGTTTGGGGAGGATATTTGACAAAAGCTGGGGAGAGAGTGAGGGGATGTTGTGTGGGATTTTCTTTGGGTGTGGAATTTGGTTGTGCGGATATTCCATCCGTTGAAGATATGTCACTCGTGTCTGATAAGAGCTCTCGCATTTGTTGTTCCGCCATAAGATATGGGTCGTAGGTTTTGTTACTGCCACTAAAAAGAATCAATTTTTTGTTAAATTATATGCTCTGGAGAGGTTTGAAATATCTTGACGATACATGCTATGATAAAGTGTAACAGATATAGAACAAAACATAAGTAGTAACTCATGGATCAATTTCTAATTTTATTTATGTTTTGCTTTATGCGGTAGACTTAGAAGAGAATATTCAATTCAATCCAGATTGAATTAGATGGTGGATTATTGAGTTCTTCAGCAACTTTTATTTACATTATAGCGACAACTTGAACGCCAAATAAAAATTCTGGAGGCTATTCCCTGTGCAAAACAAAAAAATACTCAATTTTCTTCATCCAGGTTACATGCTCATGGTGCAAGAATGCAAATGATAATGTGGTTAAATTTGATATTTTCTGTTATGCTTGCGAGAACCGATTGCACATTTGGAAATTGTTTATATTAAATTATTTTCAATTGGAAACTTTTGAGAATACAATTTGATAATGTAATCAGAATCATAAATTGAAGACAAAAAACTTTTTTTGTAAAATAAAGCATTTGAAATACTAGATAATTTAAAATTCGCCTAACTTCTACAAATTAGAACAGTTTAAATTTTGGTGTTTAAAATTTGATTATAATGGAAACAAAAATCTTCTAAATTGTACGATTCCAAACTGGATGCAACAAAATTGTATGCTATTGGATTATTTCAATATTCACATTTTCAAATGCATAATCAGACCAATTTCTTCGATCGATAAAGCTATACAATTTCGAAAAAAACTTTAAAAATTTGCCATTTTCAAATTTTAATTTAAACCGAGTTTCAGCATTTGGGATTTCCAACACACAAACTAAAACAATTCGAAGTTAAATTCTACAATTTTCAATAATTTCACTTCATAATTTTTTTTAATTGATTAGTTATTTATTTCAAGCCTCTAAATTATAAAGAATTTTGTTTCACAGCCTTGAAAATTTAAAAATTCAAATTGGTGTTGATTAACAGAATACCGAAGAGGGCATGACATTGCAGAATAACAGAATCTAAAATACTGAACCTGGTCATGATATTCACATTTTCAATATTATTGGAAGTTATTTCTATATATCCCAATTATAAAACCTTTGCTTGGAAACTAACAAGCGATTTTTAACTTTATCCATTTTTCAATACAATAAAGGATTAATTTTACAGCAATATTATATATACAGATGTTCCTTTGAAAACGTTATTAGGGTATAAAAACTGATTCTTTTATGTCAATGACTTTCAAGTGTTCAAAGTTTGAAGTTTTTCAGTTTATCAAGAACTCAAACAAAATCTTCTACCATGAGTAATTTATTATGAATCATGATAGATATAGATAGCGAAAGTTCAACATTAATACTTCACGATTAATATGATACTAGGATGGTCAAAAAATGCATTAGAAAACATTTTTTTCGAATTTTTATGCAAAACGCCCGGAAATTTGTTCGAATCCACAAAAAAATAAATGCATTTGTTTCTTGAAAAAAAAAATATTTAGAGGTGGCGCAATATTAAGCGAATCGAGTTCGAAATTCAACATTTCTCTTCAAAATTAGTCACAGAATGTGAATAAAATATTACTTTTCAAAAATCACCTTCATGTATGCCTGTTTTATAGGTCCCCAAAAAACCCCCATAAGTGAAAAAATGGAGTTTTCGAGTTTTTCGCGCTGATTATGATTTTTTTGCGATTTTTTTTTCAAACGCAGAATGTTTTAAATATATGGAATACTACTTTATAATGATAATTAGACATTTATTTAAATTGTTTAAACAATTTATTATTGTTTTTAGCAACTTTCTCTTAGAAAAGGGTGAGAGGGTCAAGGTTTTTTTTGAATTTTTCAACTTGTTTTCAATGTTTCAGTTAGAGTAAGGTAATAATCAACTAAAGTTAACAAAAATAATTGTTTCAACAATATGCTATTAATTATAACAATATCCTTTCAAAATAATACTACGAAGTTGCGGTTAATCTTCTGCAATTTTCAACTTTTATTCCAATTTTCACTTGAAGTGAATATTTAATTTAATTTAGAAAAAATAATTGTTTAAACAAATTGTAAATGTTTATAGCTATCTTCTTCTAGATTGATACTATACATAGTTGCGGGTTTTTGCTGAAATTTTTAACTTTCTATCACTTTTCAATTAGATTGAAGTAATAATTAATTCATGTTAAAAATATAATTGTTCAAATAATTCATCATCATTGCTAATAATATTTTCTTTGCTTAATTATAGAAACTTGCGGTTTCATTCTGAAATTTTGAACTTTTTGCACATTTTTCACTTGATGTGAATTAATATTTAATTTAATTTAACAAAAATAATTGTTTAAACAAATAATTATTCTTTATGGCTATCTTCTCTTTAACTTTGTTGTACCTTTTAAGTTGTGAACAAATGATAAATAAACATTAGAGAGAATAAAATTTAAATAGTATTGTATTGTTTTAGGTAAATTATTCTTTTTCTTTTCCCAATGTTCAAGAAAAATTAATAAACCAAGGAGCTAAATTCATTCAGTGAAATTTGAATTTCGCATTTTCTAGTAAAATTATGGATCTTCAACGCAAGAATTGGATTTTTAAGAAAGTGGTTCACCTTTCAACCATTGAGTTGAATTTTTGACCTAAAAAAAGGATAAAAAGCTTAAGAGTTTAGAAAAAACCGCAGCTTTTTAGCACTAATCTAAGAGAAAAAAATCATAAACAATAATAATTGGGTTAAACAATTATTTTTGTTGAATTCAATTAAATATCAACTCACTTCAAGTGAAAAGTGGGCAAAAAGTTGAAAATTTCAGAAAAAACTGCAAGTTTCTATCATTAAGCAAAGAAAATATTATGAGCAATAATAATATATTGCTTAAACAATTATTTTTGCTAAATTAAATGAAATAATAACTTTTTTTAAGTGAAAAGATGACGAAAAGTTGAAAATTTCAGGAAAAAACCTTGACTTTCTAAACCTTTTCTGAGGAAGAGTTGCTAAAAACAATAATGAATTGTTTAAACAATGTAAATAAACATCCAGTTATTAGTATAAAGTAGTATTTCATGTATTTGAAACAATCTGCGTTAAAAAAAACCCGCAAAAAAATCATAATTAGCGCCGAAAACTCGAAAAACCCATTTTCTCATGCACTTATGGGGGTTTTTTGGGATCCTATAAAACCGACTTATGTAGGTGGTGTTTGAAAAGTAATATTTTATTAGCATTCTGTGACTGATTGTGAAGGAAAATGGTGAATTTCGAACTCAATTCACTTAATTTTGAGGATCCTCAATAAAATTTACAAAAACATATTTTTTTCTTATGGGAAATACGTGTTAAACTTAATTCATGGGGCTTGCGCCACCTCTAAATATTATTTTTTTTTAAATGCATTTATTTTTGTGTGGATTAGAACAAATTCTTGGGCGTTTTGCATAAAAATTCGAGAAAAAATTTTTTAGACCACCCTAATATGATACCCATATTCTCTAAAAGGCAAAGAAAGACAGTGACGCCTCATGTTTTCCATATGAGCAATGTGTTGCATGCCTCAAGAATTTGAAAATTGTGTAACAAGCAAAATAATGAAAGTGAAAATCATTCTGAAATTTTGTGCATTTGTCAATAACATCCATCTAGACAACGTCCACAGAACATCTATGTGTTCTTGAACTTACGTTCTACCCCTAAGAACCATAAAAAAATCCGGATGTCTCCGGACATAATTGTTCCAAGCGGGGCGATCCGGCAGAATGAACCTATAAAGGATTTTTTAAATCAAAAGCTTCTCATGCGATAAAACGCTTGACGTTTCGAATGAGAATTGCACCTTATATACAAAACTAAAATTAAAATGTTTAGAAATCAAACTCAATTCAATTTCAGGATTGCAACTACTGAAAGTCTGAGTTAAAAAATCTCAAGTCTACGTTACATGAAAAACAATGTACAGTTCTTATAATTATAACACATAATAGAAATAGAAAACATTTACAAAAATAAAAAAATTTCCAGTCCTCTAAATTACAATAAAAAAATTCGGGAAATAAAAGTATAAGACACACATTTGTCTAAATTACTATTTACAAAATTATTTCAAATAATTGAAATGAACTATAGAAACTTGAATATTAAATAGCTGCATACATGAAATTTGATTTAAAATCTTTGAATTATTTGAAATTTCTGATTTCTACTGAGTTTAAGCTTCACTACCTCAATTTTCCAGAAGCCGAACAAGCAACAGGAGGTAAAGTGCGAACTCTTGGATTCCTATTTGTATGAGTGAACTTTTCTTCATCTTTCAAAGCTTCGGATCCAATCAATCGTCGCTTCGAAACCCTAGAAGCTCGTTCCCAATAAGAATCTCCTCGAGAATAATTCTTCACAGATTCTTTTTCCCCCAAACTCCTTGAATCAGTTCCAATAACGGGAAGTAATTTGTACCTTGTGCTTCCATGAGGTGTTCGAATTTCCTCAATCTTGCAAGTTTCATCGATGAAGAAATCCACCATGCTTGGTGTTTTTGATGTAGTTTCACGATCTTCTACCGAAGATATCAAAGTGTCAGTACTGCCACGGAGGAGGTTTAAACTTCGAAGAATCTTCTTTTCCAGTTTGGCTGAATTTAATTTAACTGAATCGTAATCATTCCGTGTTAACGATAATAAGGACTTAGATTGAAATGCTACGTCAGGATTTCCGATTGTGATGTGCTTATTATTTTCGTAGGAATTTTTTTCTTCCACATTTGAATTAGATTCGATAATATAATTGTTTTCAGTTTTTCTCCCATCAATTAATTTTTCTCCTCCAACTTCTTGAGAAAAAATCAGATCATTTTCAGGTAAAGATAAACAAATTGTTTCTTTTCTCCCTAAAAGCCGGCGGGAGGAATTCTGTTTCAGCTTAAGGAAGGCTTGTGAATCGAATTCATTTTCTTCTTCTTTACATCTGAGAAGGAAATTTCCAGACTTTTCTCGAAGTTTTGGTTGTGCTTCATTTTTGAAAGTATATAGATTTGCTTCGAAATTAGGTATTTCTCGATTTTTCTTTTTCCAAAACTGATCTCTACTATTTAATTTGATATCAGTCCTTGAAATTTGACGAGGAATACTTGACCGCGAAATAGTTCCTATTTCGATTTTATTTTTAGAATGAAGCTTTTTTCTTTCAACGCTGTTATTTTTGCTAGAAGAAACGTCTCTTTCTTTGGTTATTTTTATGAAATCATCTTTCACTGTAGTAGATTTTTCAACCTCTAATTTTTTGTCTCCATCCTTGCTTCCTTTAGATTGGTTTTCCTCAAGTTTATTGTTTTCCGTATCATACAGAGATCTTTCATCATTATCTACTTTTTCGCACTTTTTTGTCAGAGGATCAAAAGTTTTTAAGTAATAGTCTTCACTCATGTTACTTTTCACAACCGTTACATTTTCACAATTTGTAAAATCGTTATTTTCAAGCAAATCGGAACTGCTTTCTTTGTCACTTATCCCAAGATTTTTCGTCCTTAGGACAATACTCTCAAGACTATCTTCTACCCTTATTTCATAATCGTTTCCAATTTGATCAGGAGCTAATTCTGAAACTTGAATGATTTCATTTGAGAGTTTGGATTCATCAAAACTGTTTTCAATTAAAATCTCAGAACTAGATTCAACATCTAAATTGTTTACTTCAATGGTAAAAATCTCTTTGTTTAATTCCTCTTCTAACTTATCTTGATTTTCTGAACTCCCATTTTCCTCACTTAACTTTAAATTTGAAAACTGAAGTTGAAAATTTTCTTCTTCTAAATTTAGTTTACAATTAGAATACTCCACTGTCTTATTTTCTTTAAAATCACTGTGAACGGATTTGTCAATTACACAGTTTTTATAAATTTCACCAAAGCTCTCATCCATTGTAATGTTAGCTTCATTCATAGAATCAAACAATTTCAAATTCGAGGAACTATTCAGGCCACTATTTATATCTTCTAGATTTTTATCAATACAATCGAGGTTAGTAATCCCTTCATCAGTTCTTCTTTTTTTCTTCAGAGGCTCTTGGAGTTGAAGGTCGAAACTGCAAACGTCGGGACTTCGATTATGTTTAGATAATTTAATAAAAGGTTTTTCTATAATGTAGGTATCACTTCTTTGTCTAGATGAATCTTTATTTTCTATATTTTGAATTAAGGAATCAGAAGAATGCGATGAAGATATTTCTTTTATTAGTTGAGATTGTAGTTTTTCCGAAGATACGTATTTTTCTCTTTGTGAAGATAATTCTCCTTTACTTTCTGAAAGTAATACCTCTCCTTTTCCGTAAGATAATTCGTTTCTTCGCTCTAAAAGTAAATCTATATCTTTACTCGATTTTTGCAATTCATTTCCTTCTTCTCCATATGACTTTGTTTCGTTTTCATTTTTCTTCTTGAATTCACTTCCGCCATAATTTATTTCCTTTTCATGTGAATGACATTCTGCACCAGAGAAGTCTAAAATTCTAACAGATTCATTTTTATTCTTGAGTATCTTCTTTCCATTCCTTCCCTCATTCTTTCCATTTTCTCCCTTCACGAGTTCTTCTCTTGATGCAAATTCTTTTTCCCATTCTCTACCATCCAAATCTTTGAGTGATATAAACTCGTTTTCAGTCATATTTTTTTCTTCCGCCTTGATCTTCGAAAATAAAAGTTCTGTAAAACCGACATTAGCTTCTCCAGAACTCCTACTATTTTTTTCTAAAAATTCTTTATTCGAAAGATCCGAGATAGGTGTGCTCACAAAACTAATTTCATTATCAAATCTAGTAGGACTATCGAATTCTGAAGGTAAATCATCTAAACAAGCCTTATCAGTTTTCGCAACGAAAATGTTTTGGCTTGAAATGATCTCTGGTTCGGGACTTTTAGAAACAGAAAATTCAGGATTTGTTTCAGAAACGGTTTCCTCAGGAGTGTCCTTTATGATTTTCGGATTATTTAAAACGGGTTTCAGAGTCTCAGATACGCGTACCTCAGTTTCCAAATGGTCTTCAGTATTTTCCTTTATCAGATAAGTTTGATCTAATTTTCGAACTCTGCTTATCCAAGTAGTGCTCAAATCCGAATCAACTTCTCTGTCCAACAATTCAGTTTCTGTCAATGCAATCGTATCGAGTATATCAAAAATTTTACTCATCCCTGTTTTCTTATTCCCTTCATGATCTTGCGAAATTTTCAAACCTAATAAATTTGATTCAGATACAATATTATCTTTGGGTTCTAAGTATCCCCTTAATTGAAACTGTCGTTTGGAATTAAAGTTTCTTTTAGAATCTAAATTTTCTTTATGCTCCAGGTTCTCTTCAGAAATCTGTTTCCAAGTTACGAACTCATGTTCTTGGTGAATGTAACAAGGTTGGATCGTCAATCCAAATACGTCGTTATTCACAGCGATATCATTTAATTTTGGGTTTCCATAGCTTCTTGCCGAGACAATATTTGACTTCTGAGTTTTAATCAAGCCGCTATCTTTGCGTTGACTGATTGGATCTGTGATAGCTCGTGTATCGAATTTAGTGAGATAATTAGCATTTGATGTGATGGAAAAGTTTGGGAATTTTCCTGGATTTAGAGATGGAAGAGGATGTTTGGGTGGAGAGGAAAAGGAAGAGATTCGAGATCTTGCGGATTCGGATTGCAAATCCTCCACTGGCCTGAGGAGAAGGAAATAAGGATCAAGAATGCGCACCTGATAGACATCAGGAGAAGGTCATCAGGCTTCTGAGATCATTCCTTTAATTTCAAATAAATTCTAAGATCATTTTTTGAATAAACGAAAAAATACCTCACCCTTCTTCCTTCTCCTCATGCGCTATGCTACTTTTACAAAGCTGCATATACCGCGGAAAATAAAAAATAAAAACTAGTCGGAATCTGATTTGGAGTGAAAATTACGTTTAGAATATATGTTGATTTATCAGCTGAGAGTTTTCATTTTGTTAATATAAGGTTTAATTCTAAACTCCTTAACTTGGAAAATGTTGAATTGATATTTTTCTTCATTCCAGCCAATTAAAAATGGTTCAATTTTGAACTGAGAGTAAATCTAAATTATCGAGCTTGAACATTTTACATATTATTTCCAGCCTGTTTGTGTCTAAATCAATTCGTATCTATATAGCAATTCTAAATTATTCAACTAAAAAGGGCGCAATTTAAAAATTTCATGCGATAATAATTACAGCCAAATTGATACAACATGGTGAAACGTACTTTCCACCCGCAGCAGAAATAAAAAATCGTTTGAAATTTTGTTCTCACCTCACTCGATCCATTGGTCTTGATTTGATAGGTCCAGTTGGAATGGATGATTCCTTACTCTGTCCAACTTTCCGTCTAAAATAAAAACAGGGAGTCAACATCAAGATAATAGAGCGTTACAAATATTGTGCATTTTAGTTTCAAAGTCATAAAATGAAACAGTTTTTTCTTCAAACGTTCTTGAAATGTTAAAAAATCAGAAAATAACAATGCTTCATTTAAAATAGAATAGGCACATGTCCAATTTCAATTAAAAAACGGTCAAAAGATTCAATGGAGATCTTTTAAAATTATATGATTTTATATTCGGGAATACCGCGTGCTGTTAGCACATCATGCCTTTTTACGAGTTACGCTTACTCCGTGAGGGATCACGGCCTAATGGTACAAGAGGAAGGGTTTGGAATCCTGGAATATTCCATAATTCCCATACTTGAATTTCAATTTGAACCATTTGCCACTTCCAATGAAAATTGTTGAATTTTGGAGACAGCAATAAAACTTGAAATTTGGGAGATTTTGAAAACCTTGAATGTAAAATTATACGACCTAGTGGTAAAATTCAGTCAGGTTTATGGAAAGGAAATGAAACTGATTCCATTTTCATGGTTCCCATTTTTCAAAATTTTCCAATTCCAGGGGTAACAATTTTAATTTCTTCAATTTTTAACGCTCCTAGCCAATCTTCTTCATCGCTACAAAAAAATTCATGTCTAGCACTTCTAACTTCAAATTGTTTCATGTATAACGCGGAACGGAGAAAATGTTAAACATGGGTCACGTGACCCAAATTATCGATTTGTTTGCAACAACTCACGTCCGCACCGAAATAGATATCGAGTTGATATTTTGAGAAAAGCCTTAGAAAACAATGAACTACGTTTGTATACAACATTTGGTTCGAAATTTAGAGAAAAAGTGCGCAAGTTTTTTTTTTCTAAATTTGAACAAAATGTTGTATACATACAAACGTAGTTTATTGTTTTCTAAGGCTTTTCTCAAAATATCAAATCGATATCTATTTCGGTGTAGACGTGAGTTGTTGCAAAAAAAAGATATCGGTAAGGTAGAAATAGGGTAAGTTCAACATGGCCTTAAGGACCAAAAAATCTTTTTCCGGTATTTTATTGATTTGAACTGAACGAGATATGCTCTATCGATTACAAAAATCGCGAATTTTTCATCATCAATATTAAGACTCGCTTGTTCTCCTGAATTTACGTTTGGTCCATAGGGCGATTTCTCTGTTCCACGTCAAACATATATTTTACTTGCTCGAATTATTAAATTTCAACTGGTACAGTCAAGCACACATATTCTATATATCGAATTAACAATTAAAAAGAAACTTATCATTTAATTCAAGTTTCAAAAAAACTGGGATTAGTTGAAAAATGCAATATTTGACTCTTAAGCAACAGAAGAAAGGTAGCCCAATTTATGTTTCAACTTCCCGAGTGAATTATAGACTTTCTCAATTAAACACTCAGAGTAACTTCCATTGTGTAAGAATGTAGCACTATTCGTTGAAGCCAAGGAGATAATCTTGAGGGAAAATAAATAGCTAAAGTTGGTAGAGTGCCAAAATAATAGTAAGCCAAGGGGTTACTTACGCAGCTGGCTTCTGTTTTGCTGGACCTGGACAGTCGTTGCCCTTATTGCAGTTGGGCAGTGAAACGCTTTCCCTGACTCTAGTCGCATTTGCTGGAGGTGAGCTTTTGGGAGCGTAGCCCAAATTAGTTGCGCAACCAGGCATATATTTCTCGCGAATGGTGGGTCTGCGATTCTTCAAGGCTGGTGCTCGATATCTTATCCGGGCCTCTAGTCTTTCCTTGGCTAAGTTGGTCGCAGGACTAATTTGAACTCGAGTGCATCGTTCTCTGCACCAAGCCACGTGTCGGTCGTATGCCTTAATTCCAAATTGCCGATTACAGGTGGGACAGGAGCCTTTTTCATTAGCTCGAGTCGGTGCACCAGAGGTAACATGGTTTGGTGTCTGCTTGCTGGGTACCTCAATCTAAACAAAATTTGACATCAAATATTAGACGAAGAAACAACTTTCAACACCGACGAAGTTGCAAGACAATTTAGAATAAAATTTCAAAGTTTCAAGAACAAAGTTATGAACTAGCTTTCCGTCTACTTGCCCCACCATGAGACATTTTGTAGTTTTGGACCCCTCGAAAGCTGGGGAAAATAGTATATTGTGTAGCAAGGGCGCAAAGTTGGCAATTGCCACAAGTGTAAAGTTTGCCGCACAAGCAAAGCGAAAACATCAAATCAAACAAATGAAGATTGCCAATTGTTTGCCGATGATGAAGGCGATATGTTTCGTTAATAAGCTGCATCTAATCTAAAGCACGCTTCCCCTCTCTTCCCCTTCTCCGAGCGCTTCTTCGAGAGCTTCTTCGAGAATTCTCTTCTCGTTTCCCCTTTCCACACGCTCACGCGTTGGATACCTCTGATCTACCGATTGCCTTTGAGGGCATAAGAAGCGGGTGGGAGAAGCCACTTTGAGCAGACTGAACATGCACGAAGAGGCATATTTTTGCTTCAGGTTAGACAAAAAAATATTTTCCAAAACTTTAGATTATAATTATTTTAAAAAGTATCACTCATGTAACGGTCGTTAATTAAATTAGTACGCACATTATCATTTTCTCAGAAAACTGTTTCCGTTAGAAGCACATGCGCAAAGCAGCTTATGTTAGTTCCTTCTCTACATTATTATCTTAATTTAAACTTTAGATATTTTTCTAACTTTTGCAAGTGGATACCGTGGGATAAAAATTTCTTTTTATTTTGCTAAAATTACGTAACTATCTTTGAAGGACGTAAAAGTGAAAGATTTTGTAGATCTACTTCAAAATGTAAAACGTAAGAAATATTTTATTATGCATAGTAAGTGATTCATTTTTAATCAAGGAAAAATGCAATCAATATAGTTCAACGAATTCATATGTATTTATGGAAACAGAACATTTATTCATAGACAGCATAAGCAATCAAACATATCAAGATCTAAATTATGCAATGCATTAATTTACAAACTGTATCATACATTGAAGAAACTATATCATTCGTTTATTTTGTTATAAAAAGATGTATTCAAAAGTTTTGTTCAACAAATAAAAAAAATCGTAGGAAATAAGAGCAAAGCTGGAAGTCAGGTAAATCAAACTCAAATGAAATCAAATTCTTTTTTTACCTCAAAAAATAAGCCACTTATAACAAACTAGAAGGCAAAGTTAAGGCCGAGAAAAAAAAAGAACAAAGGAACTTTTAATTTTCATTTTTAATGGATGTATTATTTGCATGTGTGCTTGGCTAAGCCGCTTGTTCTTTTTTTTTAAGCTTATGGTTGCTCTTGTTTATTGGGGTCTCAAGAAACTTTTTATTGTTATTGTAAAACCAACAACAGTTTCGTTGATTCAACGAATTTTTCGGTAAGAAATTCCCCTAATATTTCCCTATAATCTAATTCAAAAGAGTAACTGTTTTTGAGAAACACTTGTTTGTTTATAAAAAAATGATGATGATGAACTATTTATTGATGAATTCAGTCACCAACGAATTTTCCACCAAATTTTTTCATCGTGAATAAATAATTTCGGTCTCAAATTTGCAGTCAACGATAAACTCTCCTTTGTTAATAAATACCAATAATAATAGCATTGCTCATCTCAAAAGTATATTCCAATTTTTTCAAAGCTCCATCTCTTCGGCCTTATAATTTTCAAAATTCCCATGAGAACACATGAAAAGGACCCTGCAGAAAATTTACAATTTCTTCAATAATTTATTATTCAGATGCGTTTTCATATGAATTGGAATTAAAACAAATAAATTTTTTATTTCGAGAAATAGTAAACATGCGATGCGAGACCTGGTGGCCACCAAGCATACTATTCAAAATGGCTGCTCACAGGGATCTGTATGAGTACCTATAGCATAGTTTACATGTTGTCTGCGCATTGATCAACTCAATTATCATTTTTTCTTCATTAAATAAATAGCTTTCAACATATTTTAGGTTTCTTGCAATATTTAAAGTGTGAATATAAGTGCACGCAAGTGGGATTTTCTACAAAACATAGAAAAGCAAATAATACCAGTGGCTGCTGCTGTGTTGCCAATTGCAACTCCAAAAAAATAGCAATAGATTTAATTTAAGTTTCCACAAAGTGCCCAAATTTGGAATTGCCAGTGTTAACATTGAAAATGATGCTGGGCAAATAATATCAGTAGATAAACGCTCAGAATGGCTAAATCTTGAGGATGAAAATTTTCATGACAAGCCACTTGTTTGTAAACATAGAGAAAACAGCAAGTCGATGCACATATTAAATTTGAAAATTGCTCCACAAACGATCACAAAACCCGAATTTAGTACCCTTTCGCCCTTAATCATATTTCTAGATGATATGCAATAAGCCTTCTTGTAAGCTCAGTCCCACCGAGCAGCCATATTTGTTTTAATGCCGCAGCGCCACTGACCCGCGGTGGTCGTTTTCTTGGCCAATACATCGAAACTCGTCTGTAAGTAATCGTCTCTTCCGGAATTCTGCAGTTTTCTACTCATCGGACCAAATGCGTGGGTGAACACAGGCGCTTCTAATAAAAATCTGTCTACAGATGAAGGAGGTTTTTGAAATTGAAAATCCCACAGGATAGAACCTGCGAAAATATACATGGAAAAGAATAGAAGAATGAGGAAGTATAAAAAAGACAAACAGACTCGTACAGATCCTTTCGAAAAACAAGACCAACTACTGAGTAGTGGGATTGAATAAACATTGCAGTTTTTACCTACAATGGAAGAAAAAACCCGAAAATCAAAAAATAATAATAAATAGACAATCTTGACACGAATTTTTGTTCTGAATATAAATTATCTTTCAAAATTTATAAAAATTGACACTTCGTCTACGTTCGTTAATGTTATAAACAAATGTGGGAATAGGGTTACACGTATATTAGAAGTGAAACTAACTCCCTCAAGTATTATACATATATAGTGAATATGACATAAATTTGTAAATAACTTACGGGTTCGCCACGTGCAGCTCTAACTGCTCGAAGAAATTCATCATGTGTCTGTTTCCATGAGGTCTTTGATTTCCCAATCCTTTCCTCCTGGTGAGGTCGTTTATGCTCCTGTTTTGGAAGGAACTCTTCAAGTTCTGTGCCTTGAATCCTTTGCTTGGCCGAATCAAAGGGCCTTCGCTTTTTGATGGCCGATCTCTCGCATATCTTGATGTGTTTCTCCAACGACTGCGGGGCGAAGGTCCGTGCGCAAATTGCGCACGGCAGAAGGATGGACGGCACATCTGTGTCCATTTACCAATAATTAGTCTCACTTTCAACAAATAAACACTTTCAGAAATTTTCCCTCGATCGATCAACTTCCAACCCTCACAATTCAATCAACTTCGTCCCCATTTTCTTATTTGAAAACCCTCGAAAATAACTAGACAAATGCCAATTATTAAATAAATTACCTAAAAGCTCCTTATTTCTATATCAGTTTTTCGTTTGCTTTGGATCCTCAGAAGGATAATTGCAAATCGAGTCGGGCAAATTTCGGACTAACACAAACATTTTATTATTTGTTGTATTAGTGTTTTAAAAGTACACTTCATCTTATTTCAGTTTATAATTTGAGTACCCTAATTTGATTTGTTGTATTATTTTGATAGTAAGGTTAGTTTTTTCGCATCGAAAAATGTAAATTCTTTGAAAATAATCAAGTGAATCCTCGAGAGAGTAAGTCTAAAAAAGGAAAATAATTCTCTGGGGTTTTCCACTGGCGCCACATTGAGTTTCGCACGTTTACTTTCGACATTCGAACGCGATTCTGTTTTGCTCGGCGATCGAGAAGAAAAGTCAGGACCCCGTACACCTGTGGAGATTTCTTCACTCTGCGAAGTTGATTCTTAAATCGAAGGAGCGACGGCGTTTTACTCGCCCCCGCGACCGAGTCGCCTACAAAAGACAGCTTTCCTTTTAAGGTATTATGACTTAACGTGAGTTGATATTGTTGTGCATGCTACAAATGTACCAAGTAAACAATAAATCGGTTTAGAAAAAGTCATTTTCTCAATTTTTTTTTATATTTTAATTGAAAATCTAATTACTGATTCATATAATAGATCCATTCCTCTTTTTCCAAATTCAGATCTAATTCTGGAAGATTACCGATTTTGGGAACTTAAAGTTGAATATAAAGTAGATTCCAAATTAAGGCTTGGATATAATATTTAAAAATAACGATTGACTCATCTAAAAGATTTAATCCTAAACTTGCAATCCTAAAGAGTTTAAAATCACAAAGAAGAGACTAACTCGCACCTCTGAATACTAAATTGGTTTTAAATTTAGGGTGTCCAGACATCCGTATAAATACGGACATGTCCGTATTTTACGTGTGCTGTCCTGGTATCCGTATTTTCCGAGAAATGTCCGTATTTTCGGTTATTTTCGAAACGTGATTTTTTACAAAATTATATTGAACCACACTATGCTCGTCTAGTGACGCAGTGATGAGAAATCGACCCGACCTTAATCAAAATTGCTTGGAAATCACTTTTTGAGGGTATTTTAGTCGAGATTTTTGAATTGTAGAATTAAAATCTACTTCCAACATTTTCATAAGTAATAATTTTTACCAAATTCTAGAAAAAATTAATCTCGAACGTCCGGACGTCACGTAGTGACGCGCTTAAGGTTCAGCGGTCATGGAGTTAAAACACAAATACACGTGTGAAAAACAAAGGGGCAGCTAGAAGCAGCTAATTTTTTGCATGCACTTAGTGAATTCAATAATTAATGATTTCATGATGAGAGAAAAGTGGTAGCACGTGGAAGTTTTTTGTAGCTCTACGGTTTTGCGAATTTTTATGTCATTTGGTGAAAACTACGTGACGTCCGAACGTCCAAGATGAATTTTTTCTGGAATTTAAGTAAAAGTGATTACTTTTGGAAATTTCGGAAGTAGATTTCAATACTACAATTCGACTACATTTTTGACATAGCGTGTTCGCCATTGTGTCGGCAATCGATAAGGAATCAATATTGTCATTTATTTTTAAATTTCGATATTAAATTTGTATTTTTTTACCTAAGACAACCATGAACATCAATTTTTACGATTATAGCACAATTTGGTCGGGAAGTATGTTTAATGAAAGCAGTTTGTCCTAGAGTTATATCGTTTGTAGATGTATTTCGAATAAACATTTTCATAACAATAAGAATGAAGATATTTTTGTTCTATACTGTCGATAAATTTATTAAGGGCATAATATTTTGATTCATAACTGATGTATAGATAAATGCATTATTCATCATTTATTGAATATAGTTGTTATGTGAAGAGAATTGTTTTTTGTTGTTGTTGTTTTTTTTCTTTTTTGAATAGAGCGCGGCGAGTAAAGGCTTGAATCAATTGTGGGGGGGGGGGGGGTGTGCAAACGGTCGGAGTTTGTGGTTTTGACAACCGGGACACCCTAT
>WSXT02225357.1:0-16623 GCA_011762715.2 Neuroterus valhalla | reverse complement strand
GAATGTGTTCCTTGAGGCCAGTAGAGCCTTAAGTAAACTAAATATAAAAAAAAATTTCATCAAAAATATGAAAAAAAAATCAATAATTTTCATAGAAGTAGAGGTTTTTAGCAGTTTTGCGAAATTTTCAACTCTGTGTATGCATTACATGCATTGTAAACTGAATTAAGCACGTATGAAGCCAAGCGCGAAGCGCGAGGTGAAAAACAAAACGAGCGCGTAGCGCGAGGTAAATACATTATCGAGCGTGAAGCGCGAGATTCGGATGACGCGCGCCCTAGATGCGCTCAAACTTGCGAGCGAAGCGCGCTATGAGAATGTGCCCGCCCAGCGGGCAGATTTTCTTTCTTATTGGAGGTCATTTGCTTAAATGTGAAGTCGAGTTGCTATGTGAACAATCACTTTTCTGAATCATTGTTTCATCATTTGAGTTGGGAATTCAGATATTTGTCTCGTGATGTACTTGTTTGTCGGAAAGTTGTATTTTTGCGTTAAATATCCAACTAATGTGTCAATAACTAGTTCTTTTTTTAAATATTGAAAATATTGCAAAATTGTTGAAAACCTCTACTTCTATGAAGAATATCGAATTTTTTCAATTTGATGAAAATTTTCATGAAATTAATTTTACTTGAGGCTCTACTGGCCTTGAGGAACACATTCTCATTAAAATACTCGACAACGATCTTTACATCTTCCATGGTTCGGCTAGCAAATTGAATTTTCCATTGTTTAAAACTTGTTGTCACGATTGAAACACAAAATATACATCTTATTAAAAAATAGTTCAGATAAAACTTGATGGCCTTTTCAAGGTGAACAATTTTCCTCTTCTATATTTCTTCTCGTCTTTTATTGTTTGGATGGAAAATGATATTTTTCTATTTTTGTAAGTGAGTTATCGTGATTAAAACAAAAACTGTTCGTCTTATCGCAAACAAACAAAAAAAAATTTGTAGATTTTTTTGAGGTTAATAATTTTTGTACTTTTCATTTTTTTTCGTATCTTGCATATTTTTGATGAAAAATGGAATTTTTCATTTTTGGTAACATTTTTCACGATTTAAACAAAAACTATGCAACTTTTGGAAGAAGCAGTTCCAATAAAATTTGTAGATCTTATTAGAATAAATAACACAGGCCGACAAAATTTGACAATGGTCCAGAACCAGAGACCACACCTAGTGCACCCGGAGGCTTTTGCTACGCTGAATCTGAATCCGACCTCAAGAAAAATTCCAGAACCCTCAGTTTTCGGAATATTCTAACCTAGAAGGGTAATTAACACGCTATTTTAATGTATTCGAGGCCCCGTAACATCGCGAAAGAATTTTTCTCCCCAAAACTGCCGATGCCATCGTAAAGAACTACTCTCCACCTTCAAAATGCAAACTCTAACTTTTCGATATGCAATAACCCCAGACTCCCTAAAACCTAATTTCCTTAACCCTTGAGCCCTGCTACCTGCGAGTCTATTACCCTAGACCCCCAAAACCCAATTTCCTTAACCCTCTAGCCCAGTAACCTGCTATGCATTAACCCTAGACCCTCCAACCCCATTTCCTTAACCCCCGATTCCTCTCACCTGCGAGTCCATTATTCCAGACCCTCACGACCCAACTTCCCTAACCCTCGAGCCCAGTTACCTGTTATGCAATAACCCTAGACCCCCTGAAATCCAATTTCCTTAACCATCAAGCATTGTAACCTGCGAGTCTATAACTCCAGATCCCCACAACCACATTTCCTTAATCCTCAAGCACAGTAACCTGCTATGCAATAACCCTAGACCCCAACAACCCAATTTCCTTAACCCTCAAACCCAGTGACCTGCTATACAATAACACAAGACCCCCAGAACGCCATTTCCTTAACCCCTGAGCCCTGCTACCTGCGAGTCTATTACCCTAGACCCCTAAAACCCGATTTCCTTAACCCTCTAGCCCAGTAACCTGCTATGCATTAACCCTAGACCCTCCAACCCCGTTTCCTTAACCCTCGATTCCTCTCACCTGCGAGTCCATTATTCCAGACCCTCACGACCCAACTTCCCTAACCCTCGAGCCCAGTTACCTGTTATGCAATAACCCTAGACCCCCCGAAATCCAATTTCCTTAACCATCAAGCATCGTAACCTGCGAGTCTGTAACTCCAGATCCCCACAACCATATTTCCTTAATCCTCAAGCACAGTAACCTGCTATGCAATAACCCCAGACCCCTAAAACCCAATTTCCTTAATCCTCGAGACCAGTACCCTGCGAGTCTATAGCCCTAAACCCCTACAAGCTCATTTCCTTAACCTCCGAGCCCTGTTACCTACGAGTCCATTACTCCAGACCCCCATGACCCAATTTCCTTAACCCTCGAGCCCTGTAACCTGCGAGTCTATAACCCCAGATCCCCACAACCCAATTTCCCTAATCCTCGAGCCCAGTAACCTGCTATGCAATAACCCCAGACCCCCTACAACCCAATTTCCTTAATCCTCGAGATCAGTTACCTGCGAGTCTACAACCCTAGACCCCCACAACCTCATTTCCTTAACCCCTGAGCCCTGTTACCTGCTAGTCCATTGCTCCAGATCCCCACGACCCAATTTCCTTAACCATCAAGCCCTGTAACCTGCGAGTCTATAACTCCAGATCCCTACAACCAAATTTCCTTCATTCTCGAGCACACTAACCTGCTATGCAATAACCCCAGACCCCAACAACCCAATTTCCTTAACCCTCAAACCCAGTAACCTGCTATACAATAACCCAAGACCACCACAACGCCATTTCCTTAACCCCAGAGCCCTGCTACCTGCAAGTCTATTACCCTAGACCCCTAAAACCCGATTTCCTTAACCCTAGAGCCCAGTAACCTACTATGCATTAACCCTAGACCCCCATAACTACATTTCCTTGACCGAGAGCCCTGTAACCTGCGAGTCCATTACTCCAGACCCGTACGACCCAATTCCCTTAACCCTCGAGACCAGTAACCTGCTATGCGATAAACTTAGATTCCTACAACCCAATTTCCTTGATCCTCGAGACCAGTAACCTGCGAGCCTATAACCCTAGACCCCCACAACCCGATTCCCTTAACCCTCTAACCCTCTTACCTGCGAGTCTATTACTCCAGACCACCACAAACCAATTTCCCTAATCTTTGGGCACAGTAACCTGCTATGCAATAACCAAAGACCCACACAAGGGTCTGAGGTTATTGCATATCAGCTTACTGGGATCAAGAGTTAAGGAAGATGGGTTGTGGGGGTCTGGGGTTATTGCATAGCAGGTTACTGGGTTCGATGGTTGAAGAAATTGAGTTTTCGGGAGTCTGGGGTTATAGACTCAAAGCTTACTGTGCTCGAGGATTAAGGAAACTGGGTCGTATGGGTCTGGGGTTATTGCATAGCAGGTTACTAAAATCAACAGTTAAGGAAGTTGGTTGTGGGGGTCAAGGGTTATTGCATAGCAGGGTCCTGGGATCAAAAGTTAAGGGAACTGGGTCGTGGGGGTCTGAAATGATTGCATAGCAGGTTACTGGGTCCCATGTTCAAGGAAATTGGGTTTTGGTGGGTCCGGGGTTATAGCATAGCAGGTTACTGGGCTCGAGGATTGATAAAATTGGGTTGTGAGGTTCTGGGGTTATTACGTAGCAGCTTACTGGACTCGAGAGTTAAGAAATCTGGGTTGTGGGGGTCTAGGGTTGTTGCATAACAGGTAACTAGGTTCGATAGTTAAGGAAATCGGGTTTTCGGGGGTCTGGGATTATAAACTCGAAACTTACTGGGCTCGAGGGTTGAGGAAACTGGGTTTTGGGGGTCTGGGGTTATTGCATAGCAGGTTACTAGGTTCGATGGTTAGGGAAGTCGGGTTGTGGGGGTTTGGGGTATTGCATAGCAGCTTACTGGGATCAAGAGTTACGGAAACTGTGTTGTGGGGTCTAGGGTAATTGCATAGCAGCTTACTGGGATAAAGAGTTAAGGAAACTGGGTTGTGTGGGTCGGGGGTTATTGCATAGCAGGTTACTGGGTTCGATGGTTGAAGAAATTGGGTTTTTGGGGTCTGGGGCTATTGACTCAAAGCTGACTGTGATTTAGGGTCAATGAAACTGGGTTGTAGGGGTCTGGGGTTATTGAATAGCAGGTTACTGAAATCAACAGTTGAGGAAACTGGGTTGTGGAGGTCTAGTGTTATTGCATAGCAGGTTACTAGGTTTGATGGTTAAGGAAATTTGGTTTTTGAGGGTCTGGGGTTGTAGACTCGAAGCTTACTGGGGTCGAGGGTTAAGGAAACTGGGTCGCGCGGGTCTGGGGTTATAGACTCGAATGGTTACAGGGCTCGAAGGTTAAGGAAACTGGGTTTATGGATGGCTTAGTCAGCTTATAGGTAGTTCGAAAATTAGTTGAGAAGTCTATTTAAGTGGAATAGGGAACTATGAGACTTTCTGTTCTGTCAAGTTTCACTGAGTTTGGAACACAAAACGATAAGGATTTCTTTTTTTACTACAACTAGCTTTGTTCTCATAATTTCCTTATTTTCTTCAAATGACTGATGATTGGTGAGACTTAGGTAATAAATGTACACGCCACCTCCTGAGCATTTAGCAGATTAGTTTAGACATGGTTTTTAGTAGCAGGAAAAAATCCCCTCTCCATGTTGGTAGTTGGGTAGATACATCACATAATAAATAATGCATAATATAATAAAGCTCTAGATAGAGTGGTAAAGTTGGTCGCGGGGGCCAAGGCATGAGCTTTGGACCTTCTCCGACTGGTTGTGGGTTCAATTCTCACCTTACACTCTGGAGGAGCTTCGGCGGCCCACGCGGTGATTACTTGCCGAGCAAGGGAGTGTTCATCTCTGGAGAGTCGTGGTGCTGGTACCTCTTGAGAAAAAAATTCCTCTGAATACTTGGAGCTGGTTTTCTAATAAAGCTCAAGATGAGATCGAAGCTTCTACTGATGGGAGGCGTGCCTACGCAAAAGTTTTACCCCATGAATGGAGAAGAGGTGTATGTTGCACCAGAGGCCTAAGTCATCTCAAGGAAAGGGAATTGCAGAATACAATGCGCGCATGGATGCGCGATATTGTACGTCTAACGGAAATGAAGAGAAAAAGCTGCAACATCGGGACTAAAAAACAGGCTTAAACTTTTATCAGGAGTAGATGATGAATTGCATGGTAGCCAAGGAGAAGGTCTGATTTTAGATGAGAAAGCAAAACAACATGTCAAAAAGTATCAATGTATATCTTAACGAAAACTATGAGTTAAAATGAGAAACGGAATCAGAATACTATTCATCATGGTGTGCTATACTCTAATTTCTGGTGACAGAATAGATGTACAATATTCTCTCTTGAACTGATCAAATGATACCCTAGATACTTCCGATACTGTAGAAGAGATCATCCCTCTCAAAGACATAAATAACTGGATAAGTGTTCGACACAGTGGTATTGACAGGGTGCAACAAACGGAGAGAGGAAAAAATTAATTGACTTATGCTCAGAAAAAGGCTTTTCTTCATTACAAACACCGGATTTAGGCGTTAAATGATACAAACATATAATTTCTACAAGGGCAGAGCCACAGTATTTTAACTCTTGTTGTAGCGGATAAGAGGCTAGCAGGACCAATGAGAGATACAAGAATAATACAGGGCTCTGGATGTGGAACAGATCACTTCATCACACAGATCACTTTAAAAAATGCACCCCGGTCGGGAATCGAGGCAAGGAAATTGCCATAACAAGTCGGAGCAGACGCTAGTTGCGACTGGGAACCCACAGGAGTCAGAAGAATAAGAAGAAGACGGTATAACGGCTAGGATGCTTGAGAGCGATGGCGGTTACTTGTTTGTGAAGACAAATGAATCATGCATTCAGATTATTAGGCATTCGTGTGCAATAGGCGGTTAAGTACTGAATGATTTGAAAAAGGCTATTATCGACGCAATCTGTAAGAAAGAGGGTGCTCAAGGTGGCTGTACTGATTAGAGAGCAATAAGCCTACTTGGTAACGCGAGTAAATATCCACCACCAACTAAGAAAAGGATTTGGAAAGTTCAATGTGGTTTTGTCCTTGAGAGATTATGTGCTGATTAGATATTGAACTCAAGACAGATCACAGATAAAAGTTTGAGAGCAAACAGAGAAATGGTATGTGCTGTTGTTGGTCTGGAAAAAGCTTTCGACAAGGTAGAAAGAGCTGAACTTTGGTCAGTCTTGAAGTGATGAAAAAATGCAACATTACCTTGAATGATGGAAGGATAGGACAAGTTAATAGTTTTGTGTATCTTGGAACTTTATTTACTGCTCTGTTTTACTTTGTTTACTATTCTGCTCCTTGACCTACCGCGCTGTATAGGAGCGAGACCTGGACGTATCAATGAAACAATAGGAGTAGAGTAAACGCAATGGGCATGCAACTCCTGCAAAATTTGTGGATAAGACTTTCAAGAGAAAAGCAATGAGAAGTCGTAGAAACACAAGAGTTCGTATGGGAAGGTGTATGGAATGTGTCTTCACTCAAGACATAGTTTCAGTTTCGAGGTGGGAGGGGGATGGGGGTGCTAGACCGATGCTTGGAATAGTAAAAGCAATGGCCTCTTTGCACGTCAAAGTAAGCTTTAACGGCTATACCGTCCGACAGCATCCCTGTACGGGGTAGACGCATACTATATGGCAGAGCAGAAAACGCGGTCCTCTTCGCCGAGTGAGTCTCAACTACTGTGCCTCCCAGCAGTTTTCCTAGCCAGGCTAGAGTCCCCGGAGCGATCCTTCTGCGGCCGTCAGTTTGATGCCCAAACTCTGCACACTGTCCTAATGTGTCTTGCTAGTGCATATGCATGTGTGCGTTAATTCAACGAAATAGTCTGGCGATCACCAAGCGATAGTCTCCTCAACATGGAGCCTCAGTGAAAGTACAGATAAAAATTTCCATTAGCACCGGCACAGGGATCGAACCTCAGGCCTCCCGCTCAAAACCCTGATGCGCTATCACCAGAGCTACCGATGTTCTTTCCACTCACTCAAGACTTAGTCAATTCAAATTATTATTGCTCGGTCTTTATCTTAAGTCTAAAGCATCTTAAGCATCTAAAGCAAGCGGAAAAAGCTACATTGCGCATAGTTCAGATGCACGAAAATGATTAACCGGTGGAGGACAGACGAGAATATGTTTGGAGTATTCAAATTCATACATATCTATTTTTTCTTACAGAATGCAGTTCCCGGACTGACTTACCCATGCATGGCGAAGTTCTCAGACCTCGTTCTCCTGAGAGACCTCCTTCTCCTGTCGCTGATAAACGCGGAATTCATCCTATTTACGATTACGAAGGAACAGTGTCAGAATATGCATTCCCGTCCAATCATGTTCTCGTAGAATCATCTGAATCACCCGATGGCTTTGAGTTCGTAGAACCCATGAAAACATTCATTACATTAGCAAACGTACGTGAAGACGTCTATGCAATTATGGGAAGTCAGGGTAGTTTCCGCAGATTGTATAATAAAAATAAAGAACAGGCGACAATTAACATGGCAAGGAGGAAAAAGAAAATCTGGGATGTTAGGAAACTTGAAAAAGATGAAATTGCTTTTGTGAATGAGATCCCTAATGTAGAGAAAAAACCAGAAACACATGCAAGGAGTTCAAGCAGCCGCAAGTGAAACAGAAGTTAACTTGATAAGCTATCTGCTAGAAATTTTGTGCGGCCATTTTTCCGGATAGAGGTGAGGAGGAGAACTAGCGTAAATTGTTGAGTTTTGCTTCTTTCCAGGTAAAACATCTGTGACAAGCCTCTTATTAGTAGGTTGATTATAATCTCAATTTAATCAAAATACAACTACACTCGAACGCCGATTATTAGAGCAACACGGGAAACAAGTTCGCCGGCTATTGGAGGAAGGTAGGGGCCCCCACTTTCTCGTAACTCTCGGAATCTAAGAGAGCGTACGCTTGGACTCAGCAGTAGGGTGGGGGTAGAGGGGAGCAAATGCTGCTCTAATAGTCGGCGAATCCTCGCTCTAATAGCCGGCGTACTCTAATAATCGGCGTTCGAGTGTAAACAAAAAATTTTCAAATTCCTCTTGAATATATTCCACTCAAAACGAGGCGACTCTTCATGATTCAGCCTGTGTTCTCAGCCAGAATTCGTCCGGAAATTCAGAGTTAATTTCTTATCTGCGCGCGCATCTACGTTTAGCATTATCACGGCAAAGCCATCTTTAATAAATACTAATCAGAAAAATTATGTTCAAATTGTAAAATGAAAGATGGAAAGTGTAGCAGAAGACCATGTTGAATATGTTAAAGCTGTACATTTAGGATCGATTATTCACGAAATTGTGCTATATTTTCTTATATGTAATATGGATGTAAATCTTTGAAAAGGAAATAAAAACTATTGATCTATATTATCGTCTTAATCTTCGAGTGAAAAAGTGTTCCATTAATTTATTATTCAGGAATTCTGATAATCTTCGATGTCCTTGTCATTTGATTGTCATGCATGATATTCATTTGGAAAGATATGGACACGAGTAATGAATTCCAAAAGTCTCCATAATCGAATGTTTGATGGATAAAACTACACTTTCATACACGAGATCTGAAAGCTTCGAATTCCTCACAATTCGGAAATTACATTACGAGAGAAAAATTATCATTCAGACAGAAGTAAATTCAAATTGCACCAAGACTTTGATCTGTAGGAGCAGGAGTGGATTTCGACTTGGAGAAAATGCGTGTAGAGCTTTTTAATCCCCGGAATCCATTGAAATCCCTCAAATCCGTTAGGATCCTCAAATTTCCAGCAAAAATATTGCATTTGCAACAAAATAGATAAACTTGAAGTCAAATAGAGAAATATGAATAAAATTAGATAATTTTTCAACTGAAGAGATGACTCCACCAAGAGGAATTATTTCCTACCCAAAAAGACGGATTCTGAAAGAATACATAAATTTCGGACATAATAGTTCAATCACATCCAAGACCAAGGTTTGTGAATATATTGTTGAATGCTTCTCAAAAAGAGGATTCTCATAAATCAAACAGTTGCATTTTCGACCAAAAACTTCATTTTTTGGAACAAAAACGAAATATCCCGTAAAATATGAAAATTGTTAATCACAAAGGGGATAGTTACGTGTCAATTCAAATCATATATCCCGAAGAAAGGAATTATCTCTCAGTGGGTATTTCCCGCTTTCGGCTTAGTGTTTGAAATAGTGCCAAAAGAAGATGAATATTTATCGAGCAATGTGAAATTGTGTAATTCAACAGCAAAGTAATTGTAATATCAAATATTGAACCCAATTGGCAAATGCCAATCTTCAGCGAAATATTTTAACGTTAAATTCGAAATGTTATAGTTTATATTCCGAAATACCAGTTTTTAATTCCAATTTGGATGAACTAGTATTGAACTAGAGGAGACAAGTTTCCCAAAACAATAGTAAAATGCACAACTGTGAAGGCTAACTTGTTAAAGCGTTGCACCTCCCAGAGCACCGATAATGAGAACAATTAATTTACCGAATATCCTTGATGATGCTGCTGCAGGTGTTCTATGAAATCTTTGTACCTCTCCTTTTTCTCGGTTACCTTGCCTTTGATGTGTTGGTCGGCTGGGCCGAGAATTTGATCACGAACATGGTTCGGTTATGCTTGTCAAGAAGCACTATGTCGGGTCTTGTGTGTTGGATAGGGGCTATTGTCGAGAAATCGTAGTTCCAGTAGATTCGGCACTCCTCGTTCTCAACAATAGACTCTATTCCCTTCGGAGCCTTCAGCGGGGCAGGGTCGCGGCCAACGCTATAAGAGCGACAAAGATGGTGGTGAAGCACTCTTAAGGCAGCGTGCCTCTCGGTTCCTGAATTGAGTCCAGGTGACTTGAGAAAAGCAAACCTTGACTCATGAGACGAAGATTGATTTTTCACAATTTTGTAAACGTTTCCATGCATCACATTGTATTCATGTTGTTTCAGGAAGTTTTTTTCCTCCGCTTCCTTCGCCTGTTCTTTGAGAAGTGAGGCATCTTGATGGAGCAATGCACTGTCCTCACTCCTGGAGTTGAGTTCCAGGCCAAGGGTTCCAGATGCTTTCTCTTCGGCTTCGTAAAGGAACGCTCCTTCCTTACTCATTTCGTGATTCCTGATCATTGCCAGGAGAGGATCTCTACCGTTCGCGATGATATGAAAGGTACTAAGGATGATTCGGTTGTGTAGGCATTCAAGATTGAGAAGTCCGCGTCCGCCTTTACGGCATGCGATGTATAAGCGCAGAACGGACGAGTTGATATACAAGCTTTTCTTCATTTGCATCATTTTTCGCTTAGTAATATCAAGGGCCTTGAGCTCCTTCTTCGTCCATGGAACCACCCCAAACGGATAGACTAGTACTGGGACGGCAAGCATGTTTGTCGCAGATATCTTGTACAACGACGACAGGTTAGACGATCAAATCCATCTGAGCAGGTGTTTGTATCTGCTTTGGAGAACCTTCTCTACTGATGTTGTATCCTGAATGTGGCTCTCAGGCACACGCAGGTATTTGTAGGTCTCTCCAGCGCTAAGGTTTCTAATAGCACTTCGGTCAACACGCTCAGGTTCCTTATCCATACCTGCTATTTGTCCACGTTTCAGATGAATCTTATCCAATCCAAAGTCCATGCATCTCGTGTGTACCTCCACAGGATACTAAGAGCATCTTCAAGATGTTCTTTTTAAGAAGCATAGATCTTTAAATCATCCATATAAAATATATTTGTGACCTTATGCTCACGAACACCTCTCTGCCAAGTTACACTGTTGGTAGTCACACGATGTTTTCCAGAAGTGATAGTAAATCTGGTCTTCCAAAGAGGCAATAATCTCTCGATACATCCTACTATTCTGGATGAACCTTCAAGCTTTTGAACAAAAACAGAAGATTCGCTAGAGGAGCGCAATGGCGCAGTTTATCAAAAATGTGCTGTTTGATGGTCATCAGCTTTGACATTTTAAATGTGTAATGATGGATCATTATTTCATGAGTGAACTTTCTGACTCTTGCCGTAAAAGGCTTACCATTCAATCACACACTGCATACGGGACGCATTTTGTCTTGCCCAGACGAACTTCTTGTTTATTTGATGCCAACGCTTATTAGCTTTCTCATCAATCGTTGACTTGAACCTTCCATTTGAATCAGCCAAAGGTTTCGCCGCATCATAAACTTAACAAGTGATGGTCCAGAGGTCGGAATCCTCTGAGGGACCTTCACGAAGAGTAGCATCGATTTCAGCCATATCATGGGGCTTGGGCGGAACCTGAATGTTCATGTTCCTCCTTGTCCTAAAATCGCCATCGTCCCTCAAGGGAAGACTTGTTTCAGCAGTTATTCTTAATGTAGCTTTCTGATTTTCGTCTGCGGCTTGTTCTTGCAGCTATCGACTTTTTATTGGTTTCTTAACACTTGCTGTGAAAGGTGCGGGAGCTCTGAGTGTTTCTGGCACCACAGTGTGTGCAGGCGCCCCATGTAACATCTACGGTTAGAGACAGTACTGGCATCATAGCAACTAAGCAGGTCATTATCGAGTTGATCCGTCCATAAAGAACGTCGATTGTCTTACCGGTTGTTTCTCATCGTTTTTTCATCTAATTCAGCACCCTGAACTCTAGAACGATCGGCAATAGTGGCCGAACCATTCTCGAGTGCTGTGCGCGTTCGATCATTTTAAACCACATTCATAACTGTATAAGGGTTTTGTGTTTCCATGTTTATTCCCATGAGTAGCCAGGGAAGGGCTTGTCCACCCTCGCAGAGCCCCGCATGCCCGGTCGCCAATAATAATGAAAAGTGATCAGAATCTATATGATTCTCCTACCTCTAGTTTCTTGATCTTTTCTGTTACCTCGTCGTCCACTATCACATAGTCAATGACTCTTCCCTTTTCACCTCACAAACGTGTATATTCTCCTTTCTTATCCCCCTCTATATTTCCGTTTATGATGAACCATCCCATTTCTTCTAAGCACTTTAGCGATTTCTTCCCTCCGCTATTTTTCTTAGCTCATACAACATAAACCTTTGTTCCCGTGTCCAATCATCTTCTACTCTCCATTCTCTGCCATATAACTGCCTTTTCTTCAACATCACCTCCCTCTTATCTTTCCTATTCTCCAATTTCACCCGCACCATTTTGTCCCTTCTTCCATCATCCCTTCCTATACTCCTTACTTCTTCTACTTGTACCTTCGGGTTTATCCCATCTAGCACTTCTTGTACGCCTTCCTTCAAATCTTTTCGTTTTAATGTTATACCTTTTATAACTATATTCTTTTCTCCTTTCCTCCCCATTCTTCCTTCAATTCTTCCCATTTACATTCTCATTACCTACATGAAAAGGGAAATGAGCCGTCTGCGCGCCTTGCACTGAGCCGGTCTTCTGCTCTGGTGCGTGGACGCCTGACTGCCCGTTTTCTCAGCGCGCAATAATGCTAGTCAACTCGTTCGTTCACGCGCTCGAGCGATCGGCGGATAATAGGCCCAAGTCCGGGCTTACAGCTTATATCTCGTGGCTCTAGAATTAGTATTATCAATGACGACGTCCAAACAGGGAGTTTTTACAGGCAATTTCGCGTACTCAATAATTTCATCCGCATTTTTTTCTGTAACTATATATCCGTGATAGTGATCATCAAAAGTATATTTTCATACAACTTCACTTGGAATTATATTTTGTCACAAAATTTGATAATATTTTTTATCTTGCCGAATTGCATCTCAGAGTTCAAGACATTGAGGACAATAAACATGCCAACGTGATATTTAGTACCGGAAATTTTCACCAATTCAAAACATGTGAAATCGCTAACAAAATGATTATTTAAATTCTGATCAGTGACATTAATGCATGCACCTAATTTAATCATATCATCGCACGCAAGCGTGTGTAAAATTTTACAAATTTTGTACATTTGTTTATTAGCGATTGTTATCAGTAAGTTTTTAGTTGAAATAGTAGACTGAGCTACTGTTTTCAATTCCCTATGCTTGGACTCATAGCGCATGGTCCAATAATACGTAAAAGGTCCGTTTAACAAAAGAAGTCGCGGATAATGAAAGAGGAAATGAAATTCAGGTCTCAAACCCCTAAATAACTTTATATATAATGCATTAAAATCACTTATTGAATTTTCTAAGTTAACCCTATCGCACCTTCTAATTCTTGGATTTGTTACTATATTAATTATTTGTCGCAGTAGTTTGTACAGATTCCAGTGCTCATTAGGTTCGCCATTTCTATTTGACGAGGAATCAAATGCCCGACAATTAGGCCTGAATATCCTATTAAACACATCATTTCGGCAGCTGACATATTCAATTGAGAATCCTCATCTAACAATCGATGTGATGTAACTTTTGGTGGTTTGTTCCCACTTTCAGAATTGCCGATTGGAAAAATTTTTTACGAGATTATTGAAAGTTTGCAAAGAAAAATATCCTTTAACGAAAATGAAAAAGTTTAATAGATCCTTCAAGGTATACAAACAAACCCCCTCCAGGATGTCATGCATCATGTCTACGGTTATATTTTCAATTACGTAATAGACAATTACTTTATGAAAATGGAATTCTCTTTCACACCAGTTTCAGTACAATTTGCAGTTACAACATCGGTTTCGTAGTTGCGACGATCCCTTAATAAATCTGGAATTTTTAAAACTATGATTGTCATGTCTTTTCTATGTATTTTACAGATTCTACAGGGATAATTTGCAGTGAAATCTTCTACGAAACCGAGGATACCGTTGAGATCAAGATTGTCCCCTAAAATTAAAACTAATTGAAATTTTACTCTTTTTTCCATCCCGTCGACGATGATTGTAATACCAATAATGGACAGAAAATTAAGTTTTTCTAGAAGATTTTGAAATACCTTGAAGTTTTCACTTTTCTTCTTTTCTTCGATAAAAACCAAGGAATGAAATAATATGCTACTGAGTCGAGATGCAATATGAGGTGAAAGACAAGCTATAGAGACATATAAAGCTCCTGGTTTATTACTCCCGGCATGACTACCTAAACAATTGCCAACTTTCAAATCATCGTAAAAAATAAATATAGGAAGGACAATTGAACCGACAAATCGAGTTACATACTTCTTTTTTCATGAATGTCGGTCCATATAATCTAATATTTGGTTGAAAATATTTGGTATTACTAAGAACAATTGCAAACTTTTTTTTAGTGGAACAACATACTCTATACAACGTTTTGAAAGTAACTGTAGTCTTATTTCCGACAAGCTTGTCTTTTGGTATTATCCCAATCGGTACTGTTTTGCAATCAATTAAGCCTTTCTGTCTCAATATCAATTTTCTTTTATCTCCATTAGATAAACAATCAAATACCGAACTGCAAGTATCGAAGCACTTGTTTAGTCTGTACATAGTTTCATGAGAAAGATTTTCACTTCTCAGAATCATTAAGATCTCTTGCTTTAAATTTGCTAGGAATATATTCTTTAAGAAATTAATGAAAAAACTGAAAAATTCTTCAACTATTTTCACTGGGTACTGAGCATTAGCATATAAAACTAGCATGTATGTCACGACGGAGTTAGAAATTACATTCAACGGGGTCGTTGAATTTTCAAATTACAATTGACTTTACCTTCAATCTAATTAATTACTTTTATATTTATAGCTTCGTAAAGAATTTTAGTTCCATATGAAATTTGACAGGCTTCAATTGAGATGTCAAACGTTTGCAATTATTTTCCAAAAAATATAAGTTTTGCCTAGTCTAATCAACCATCACATTATATACATTATAGCAATACTGTTCAACTTAAAGTTGAACAGTATTGGTGTGATGTGGATGAAATACACTTTTAAAATGACATGTGTTTAGTTTTCAATGTAGCTGAAAGTGATGCGCAATGTTCCTTAATTATTTAGCAAAATGCACGACGATTTGTGACTTATTGTTCTGTATCAACATTTGTGTTTGCTGGAGTACTTACAACATCATCAGTCATTACCAACTGAGCTACTCCTGGGTACCTTCATTTCCTAAACTCTTTTCATAAAAAATGTCCATATATGGTCGCAAATATAAGGCCAACATCTCGAAGCTACTATGCACTTGAAGCATTTATCAATTGCCTCCAACAAGGCCTGACACATATACAATTCACGGTTTAGTACAACATACGTGCTTTGAGTTTCTTTTGCATGTGCATGGACTATTATGTATGGATGCAATTCGAAGCTTTCTTGCAACAAAGTATTTTCATACAAATTTTTCTCCACTCCCAAATTCAAATGTTCCTACAAGATTTTTTATATTTTAATTTTTGCGTTTCGTTTTTCAAAAATTAATAAATGATTGAGTTGCTTCACTTACGTCAATGAAAAAAATGAAGCATTTTTCCACGAAATCAGAAGAAAAAGCATCCTTAGGATCTTGTGGTTCTGACGACTTTTTTACACTTGGCTTGGTAGTTGCGTTTGTTCGAGAATTTCTCTTTAGCAGATTATTTTTGCGACAAGGCTTTGTCTCACTAGTTTTTTTCTTTAACTCTTCAAACTCTGTTCGAGATTTTGTGGTACTCAATCCAAACATCAATGCCTTTATTGCCTTAAGGTCGATGGATTCATCTATAAAAAATGATGATAAATATATTGCAATAACTTTTAATAGTAAAATTGTTTCGAATTACTAAGAAAAACTCAGATTATTTACCAGAATCAAAAAACTTTTGATTGCTTTCGTAATATTCTCTAACCTTCTTTAACCTTCTTTCTTGGATTTGTTTTTATGAATAACACAAGTTGTTGAGTAGTCATGGGCCATTTACGATCAAAAATATTCTAATAGTAAGTAGAATCATGTTCAATGTTTTTCGAATTTTTCTTTCTCCATTCGTCTATCAGACTTTTATAATCATACCCTAGCTATACAAAAATTACGTCAAATAGTTGATTGTAATTATCGGCAACAAGAAATACCTTATTCATTTCTATCGATTCAGTTCCTTGGATTGGAGGACGGAGGCATCCCCAACTGTCGAAATACTTTTCCAATAAAACTTTTGGAAAAGTGGGATCTTTCTTAGGCTCTAACGTCTCGATACGATCGTTAAAAGAGCTGGACCACTCTTAAACTATCTCATTGTAGGAATATCTATTTGCCTCTCGACTGTGAAGATAGTCAAATCGTTTTTCATCCTCTGAAAAGATATATTTTTGAAATCAATTTTTATTCTTACAAATTTTTAAACGATCCTTCAAGGTAATGGTTTATGAAACTTCCCTAGTTTTCCTTTTTTGTTCAAAAATTGCTGACTGAATGGTTCGTCTCCAGAAAATCAGCCTCTCTTAAAAGTTTTCTCACTTCTCGATAACGTTGTCGCCCGCAAGCGGTTGAACAATATTATACATTTAAAAAAAAATTGCTTTCTTTCCCGTGGCGTTTTTAACAAACATTTTTCTCTAACTAGAAACCACAATAAATCTATATTTTCATGCCATAGTTGTAATAAGTAATCTTTGTTATAATCTTTTCTCTTCAGGAAACTTCAGTTTTTGTACACACCGTATGTAATATGTATTTTATTCAAATAAAC